>CM076581.1:673390058-673666807 GCA_034641835.2 Pinus albicaulis
ACTAAGATGGTTTATGGGATTAGGTGGAGGTGTCATAACAGATTGGGACCATATGAAGACTGCGTTTTTAAAGAAATATCAAGACTATTGCAGGTCACGAGAATTAAAAGATGAGATATTTCAGATGACAACCAAACCCAGTGAGACCTTGGAAGAATATGTGGAACGATTTCAGTACAATCTTCAAAGATCACCCTATGCGTCTTCACCCTTACCTGATAACGTTTTGAAAACTGCATTAATTAGGGGAATGAAATATCAGTGGGTTGAGACATTAAATCTTATGGGAAAGGGTGATATATATCAAGAAAGCTATTCTGACATTGTTGATTTGTGCATCACGTGCTCGAGGGGTAATACAAGATTGAAATCAGCTGAACGTGACATAGTTACAAGGGAGAATAAGCCCTCTAATGAAGGTGTGACTCGTGCAGAGATCGGAAATCTGTTAGAAAATTTTAAGACAGACATATTGGGGACGTTAACAACACAGTTTGATATCATGCAAGCCAAGCAGAAGCAGGCAGAAGCAGAGCAGAATCTTGCAATATTCTGTCCCAGGTGTAGAAAGAAACATAGCCACAAAGAATTCCCATTTGATGTGGTTAAAGTCTGTGCCATTTGTACAAGAGATCACCCTACAGAAGGATGCCCGTCGCTTCCTGGCTTAAAAGCAGTTTATAAAGAGGCAGAAGAGGAATCGGAAGTGGTGTGTCTGCTTAACCAGCGCCGACAGTGGCATCCACGACCATCAGGTATGTCAAATGATCCATTTTCTTTTCAACCTCAATATAATGCTCAACAGTATAGCGGAATGTGGCAGAATCAATCACCATTTCCTAATTGGTCACAACAACCATTCCCTCCTACATGTTGACCCAATCAAACAAATCAGAATAACTGGCCTAGCTTTCCTTTTTGCCCAGCATTTTGGCCTACACAATGGTCCCCTTCTACTTCTCAGAATCAGGCTTGGAAGTCAAACTGGAAAAAACCTTCAAATCAGCCAGCAGGAGCTATCCCTCCCTCTCAACCTACACTGCCAGCGCCTTACCCAAACCCCCAGACTAATTTAAGACCTCAACTCCCAGCCCAACCCAACCCGAACCCAAAAAATAGACCAGTTCAGTCTGTTCAAATAACAGAACCTCCTGAAGTAGAAATTGAACTAACGGAGTGTAACGATCTTCAATTAAGGTCTGGGTGTATAGTTGAAACAGGGAGAAATAATGATGAGAATATTGAAAATACGTTATTGGTAGAACAAACAGAATACAATGAGAGTGAAGTTCAACAACAGAATCAACATCAAGATCAACAACAGAATCAACAACAACAAGGAATAACTTCCTCTCCACCATTCCCAAAATGATTGATCATCCCCCGCCCATTAGAACAACCTAATTTTGATCTTCTGGGAGAGTTAAAAAATTTATGTATCAGAATCCCTCTCCTCCAAGCCATTCAAGATATTCCTATATACGCAAAAACCATTAAGGAATTATGCATAAAAAAACCAAAGAGGAGAGTAACAACCAATCCCACTGATCAAATAGTCTGTACCTTATCTAATTTATTAGATTAGGAATGGAAACACCTATCAAGTATGAAGATCCAGGAAACCCTATAGTAACAGTTCAGATCAATGGCCAATCATTTCCTAATGCTTTAGTTGATCTAGGAGAAGCAATCAACATTTTAACAACCACTACCTGTCAGAAACTTGGCATTACATCACTTGAACCAACAACAACCTTGTTGGAATTGGTTGATCGATCAGTAGTTAAACCAGAAGGCACCTTACAAGATGTCATGGTATCTGTAGATTCCTAGGAGTACCCTGCTGATTTCCTAGTTATTAATCCAAAGAACCGGCTAGATGGACACCCTTTAATTTTAGGAAGACCTTGGTTGGCAACTGTCGATGCCTACATTGGATGCCGACAAGGCAACATGACCATAAATAAATAAATAAATAAATAATAAATAATATTAATATTAATATTAATTAATTAATTAATTAATTAATAAAATATTTTTATTTATTTTTATTATTTATTAATTTATATATTTGTTTTTATTTATTTATTAATTTTCTTTTTTTGATTATTTTTATTTATTTATTTATTTTTTTTGACTCTTTGTTTAACTATTTGATAGATGGTTTGTTATAATTAAATCATATGAATAAGAATTAATTATATTTATTAATTAATAATAATAATTAATTATTATATAATTTAATAAAAAATTTACAAAAATTTACATATATACACCACGATTTGTTAAATTACTTACCATTATATTAATATATTAAAGGTTTTATAAATAAATAAAACAATAATAATAAATAAAATTAATAAAATTAAATAAATAAATAAATAATGGAATATTTACTTTTTCAAAGTCAAACTAGCCGTTATCCTAACGGCTAGTTGAGTCATCTCTACATCTATTTATACTTAATGTCTGGACCTGATCTCTCACATAGTCCTGATGATGAACCACACTAGTTGGTTTGAAACGCGTCTACATCGTTCTTTTGCATGTGATTATTATCGAAATAATTTCTACTAATTTATATTATGGATCACAGAAGCTTAGATTCCAAAAAAACTCTCACACTAGTCACCATTGACGGATCTGGGCATTCCTTTAAGGTTAATGGCCATCGAGTTCGATTATATCGTAAGCCGCTTACCCGTGAATCCTTTTTCCAGCAGTTAAGGGAAGACTCCACCATTGAAATTCTTGCTGAAGGGGAGAATCCCTCTCCCGCGCCAGTTTGATAAATTGGTTTTTTTAATTTTTGTACATAATGCATTCTTTTTTTTTTCTTTTCTGTTTTTGGTTTCTGTTTTTGAAATTCGTTTCCTTGTTAATACTTCTTTATTTCGTTTGAATTTAGTTTCTTTATAAACGAAAAATAATAAAAATTCTGTGTTTTTTTCGCATTGTTGTTCCTTTCTAACGAAACAACACTTCTGTTGTTCCTTTTCAAAGGAACAACAGTTTCGCAGAGTGTTTTTGCTGTTCCTTTCCAAAGGAACATCACCTTCGTAGGATATTTTATGCCGTTCCTTTCGAATGGAACAACAGTTTCACACAGTGTTTTTGTTGTTCCTTTCAAACGGAACAGCATGTTCACAGAGCATTTCCTTGTTGTTCCTTTTGAAAGGAACATCAGTTTCGCAGATTATCTTTGCTGTGAATATCAAACGAAATGCATAAAATTCCTTAAGTTCTATCCCCGAACCATCACACATGAAAAATATTATAAATCAGTCATATTACTTTAATGTGGTAAATAGCGCAATTACATTAATATTTTGATGTCCCTTCACCTCATACTTGAATTATCACAACGCGATTCCCTCATTATTACATACGCATCGATTTCAGTAATTACTTGATTTGATTGAGTTTATCATGATTGCACCTGTTTTTTCACTGCCGTCCTATTGTTGTTCCACACATGCCACCTTAATCGACGGTCGAGGTCGACCTTTCATTCGTTTGGGGGGCGGAAATATCTGCATGCAGATCAGATACCCAAAATTTCTTCACCTGTATCTCTGCAATAGATTTTTATGAATTAAAACCCTTGCATTTTCAGAAAATAGCGAATTTTAGCGAACTGTGCACTGTGTTGTTCCATTAAGGTTACTGTGTGTTGAGAACAATTAACGAAGAATAGAAATGGGCGGACGTCCAATTCGCAGTGAACCTCAGACGTTGGTTGTCTCTGATGCTGCATGGGCAATATTAAACAAACTGGGATGGATTACATACTTTATGAGAATGCAGCAACCCAATGAAGCACTGGGTACTAAATTCTTGTTAAATCTATAGGAAGGTTCCTCCACAGTCAGAGGAAGGTAGATAGCGGCGACTGATGAGATAATTGTAGAAGTATCCGGCATCCCCACACAGGGAACTGTCTAGACTCAGAAGAAAATCAGAATTCGGGAGGCCATGCAAATATTTCAAGATGAAGGACAGAGGCTAATAGTCAAAGGGAGAGGAGTACACCCAGCGTCGCTAGGCGAACCATGGACAGAATTAGCCAGGATCGTGCAGGCTTACATAACATGCGACGGTAGAAAAGACGTGGTAAGACCTCGCCATCTTAAGCTGTTAGCTGTGCTAAAACAAAAATGCACTATCAATTTACCTGCATTCTTAAACTCTTTATTGCATGATATTGCTTGTGGAATTAGAAAAGCACAGCATGCAGACATGGCGGTCAGCCACCATTGCTTGATTCGACTAATAGTAAGTTACAGCCTCGCCCAGCAGCAAACTAGCTGGGAAGAGCTAATTTTTTCTATTGAAGGAGGGATGGCTTTACCCACTCCGAGACAGAAAAGGATGGCCGGCTCAATAGCCGGGCCCTCCACTTACAGACAATCCTTCCGATTAAAATGAAGCAAGAAAGTAATAGAGGAACCCCCGAGCAGCAGTACTCAACCGCTGCAATTAAACAGCTCAGATGAAGAGGAATAGCCTCCACAATTGGAGGGAGCAAGTCCTCGTTTTGAGGAAGTAGAGGAATTGGAGGGACAAATTCGGTACTCAGATGAGGAGGAAGTGGGTCACCATACCAGTAGTGAAAAACAACCCAGTACAGAGGAAGAAGTTCGTTATTCAGATAAGGAAGAGGCAAGTTACCATAGTGAAAAACAACCCGGTACAGAGGAAGAAGTTCTTTATTCGGATGAGGAAGAGGCAAGTTACCATACTGATGGCGAAAAACAATCAGAGGAGGAAGAAATACGTTATTCGGACGAAGAAGAGATCGAAGGAGATTCAGAGGAAGAAGAAGTCGAAGGTGAAATACGGTATTCGGATGAGGAAGGTAGTTATCACACCTGTGATGCGAATAGCAGCAAAGAGGATGAAACAGAGCCTATCGAAAATGTCAACACAATCCCTCTGCAGGAAGACCAATTGGCCTAGATTTTTGCCAACATGAGCAATTACGCACGGTCTCTGGACCCCAACAGTGACATTAATCAAATGCCAGAATGCTCTGCCTTTGATAGGGGTGTAACTGATGAAAAAGAAAACCCTAGCGAAGCTAGGGTTGCTTCTACTGAGATGCACGAACAGGAGAATGCGCATGCTGAGCCAAAATTTCGATCTGGAAACCCCCAGGAAACCGCAGAGTTAACTGAGCAAATGATTCCTGAGGAATCTAATCAAGAGGATGAGACTATGGAACAAGAACCCCAAGAAGAGGTGCAAGAAGATTTCACTGAGGGCATGGCTCAAAGCCCTGCTGAGTAATTAGGGTCAGATGAGCAAACTGCTGTCCCCTTAAGAAAGAAGAAGAGAACAACGGAAGTAGAGAAGCTTCGCAGAGAAAGGAAAAAGCTTCATAAGTTGATTGAGCAGCTTAGGCAAACCATTAGGATTTTAAAAATGAAGCAAACACCTAAGCGAACTCCTAAAAGACAAAACCCTGTCATCAAGCGAAGATCGAAAAAGAGAAGGGTCACTGCTAATAGAAACCCTCAGGTAGAAGAAGAAACGGTACCAGAGCCTACTTATAAGGACTGGGAACAACAAACAGCCGTCCCAACATCAACTGTTCCAGAAGAAGAAACGGTACCAGAGCCTACTTATGATTTCTGGGAGCAGCAAACAGCCGTCCCAACATCAGCTATTCCAGAAGAACCAGTTTTGAATGAAAACAACCAATTGAGCAGTCAACAAACCTTTAGTGATTCAGAATTAGTTAGACTGCAAGAAGAACTGGCACAGGTTCGAATGGAGAGACAAAAACTAGAAGAAGATACTGTCCCAAGGAGGAAATACCAAGAATTACAGCAGCAGATGAAAATTGTTCATGAGGCAGAAGCTGAAGCCCATGAAAAACATCGAGAAGCAGAGATAAGAGCTGATAAGGTAAGCAACCAATTAAAATTAACACGAAAACAAATGGACATTCTCTACTCATTATATACTGATGTCTTAGCTTGTAGGTGCCCTGCCAAAAATTATGCTTTGTTTCTCTTATAAAGGTATTTGCAATTAAAAATCAAGGCAGTTAGGGCTGCAAAATCAATAGAGTTAAGAACTATAGACGACTTGATATCTTGCTGCAAGCTTTACGGGGAAAAAGTACAGCGCCTGTTGTGTGAGTTTTATTTGCATAATTTAATTATTGAAAATGACTGTGAATCAAATCCTAGCTCTTTTATTGGAGATGTACAGTTTCAGGCCTTCATTTCTTTTGCCGTAAATCAATTAAAGTGGCTTAAAGCCTATAATGCCTTTGCAAGGTAGGAGCATGCATTGGATCTATGGGTCAGAAGTGAACCTCAGGACCCACGTCAATTATGGGCTAGGCAGAAAATTCTAATGACAAGGAAAGGTGTTACCCAAGCTTTGGGGCCTGTTCATAAGTCGATCATTTTGAAAGGAACGGACTATTTTTCATCTATTAGGGACCAGTCCTATGTAGTAGCCAAGATCCGGTGGAGAACCTCGAGTCAAAACGTACAAAGTAGGGAGTCATTCAATTATAGGAACTTTGGGCTAGCTGCAGATCGTTTCATTTCCTATGGCCATCTTGTCTTGAAAGAAGGGCCATTTTGGTTAGGGTGTAGGTTCCGCAGCCCCATTTTTTGGTACCCTGCTTTGGATTAAAAAGCTATCTATGAGCTTCCCGAGGGACAGGCAGGACATATTCTTGAAGAGTTAGCTACACATCATGGTTTTAGACCCTTCAATGACAAACCTTCTCCAGCTTACTCTTTGACGGCTCTCCATGTAAATTATAGTTTTCATGAGGACATGAAAAAGGTAGAGCAGGGGGGTATGTTGGCCATTGAAAGAGGTATGAAATTATTATGTATTTGTTCATTCTTTCACCATAAACATACTTCATTTTGTCTTGAAAAGGTAATCTATCATGATAATTGTAATTAATTTGGAAAGGTTTACATTGAGACTAAAAAGGATAACTAAAGATTGTTTTTATTGTCAAATCAGGAATTCGAAGAGGTGAGGAGCTGTATCAAAGGCGTGGCTAAAAACAGTCTGACTCCTACTCCATTTGCGATGAACCATAGTCAGCTGAAGCCAAGAAGATCTGAACGGATTGCCCGAAAAGGGCAAGAGACAGCTCGGCTCCAAACAAAGAAAACAGAACTGTGATAAAACAAAGGAGGTGTGAATCCCTCAGGATCGGAAGATCCTGAGGGATCGCTGCATAAACTAATAGTCTTTCTTGATTTGTCCGTCCAAGGATCGAATATAAAGGCATTGATCTTTAGTGATAGATGACAGTGAACTGTTTTTGTAAAATACGTATATATTTCCTTTGCAATTAAATTCTCGACTCTCTGTCGTGAGAGAACGTTGTCTGTAATGTTCTTTTGATTAATATAAAATCACCAGTTTCATCTATCCTTTAGAATTCTGAGGTAGACCCAGCGGTACTTCACTATGCTGTTGTATTATTAATCTTGGTTTGTTAATGCGCAATGTGTGTTTAAGATTTATTTTCATTACAGAGTTGTTTCATTAATTGATTGAAGTAAACGCTGATCCATTGTTGTTTCATTTATCAAACTTATTATTATTTATCAGCAGTGTTGTTCTGTAATTACAGTGAGTTGCTACTCCATTCATTTATGGATTGCTATTAGATTACAATTGGACTGTCGACAGGTTTAGAATATCCAGTTGTTCGAATTGCGATTGAATCGTAGTTGTTGTTTCTTTTGAAGAATTGTAATTGTTGTTTCTTTTATGCTGCTGTTCCTTTTGGATTTCATTTCCTTTGAGTTTTTTCCACTTGCTTAGAGATCTCTAAACTGTAGAGGGTAGAGCTAATCGTTCCAGGAGCTTCATCAAACCTTTGACATGTATGGTTATTGAAATGTGTATAAGAGGATAAATTAACTTATAATGAAATATGATGAATCATTAGAGGATTTTATGGATAATTTTCTTCACCTTTTCTACGAATTTTCCAAGGAAGATGTGGATTGGGATTTTATGAATGAAAATTTTCAATATTTAGTTCAAATTTCCTTAGAACCATATGAAAATGAATCTTATATGAGTCTCCCAAATTTTCTTAGTCGTGGGGCAATTAAAATTTCAAAGGATGAACCTACTCTCCTTTTTGTTCCTTCTCTTCCTCCTTTTCCATCACCATATAAAGTAGTCTCATGTACTGGTAGTGAAGTTGGAAAACTTGAGAATCAAACCATTGATCCACTTATCCTATCTTTATTTCCTCCCCATGGACAAGATCGTATCTAGGGAAAATTTAAATGTTCTAATAAATCCATGGAGCCTTAGCTGAAGATTGATGTGCATAATTCAAAACTTGAATCTGATCTAATAGAAAGTATTGCTTATATAAGGGTTACCTTTCATCCTCTACAATTTACACCACATGACCCTATGTACCTTGATTCGATCAACCTACTCCAATTGTAGTTTCTCTAGATACTTTTAACTCCCAATTAGTTGGTTTACATGGAAATCGGGTACAAGATGGTTACATTTCACAGGTAGAGGAACAAAAGGATGAAGACACTTTTAATCTCTCTTCTTTTTTCAAATTCCTCTATGTCAAAATGATGTTTCTACATTATTTTCTCGTAAAGAATCTCAACATCTTGATATTAGTCAAGTGGGATTCAATTCATTAATCAAGATGAAGGCTTGGAAAACCATCACCCTAACACCAATGATTCCACTAATATGCATGGTGATGAGTTCCCAAGTACATTATATGATGTCTTATTTCCATAATAAGACTTGGATTTTCAAAGCTTTGACCCTGAATTTGATTTGTTTAGAATGGTGGTATCTATCTCTAAACATAGAGAGATGGAAGTTATGTGCATTCACAATTGATATTAAAAGAGGCTAAAGGAATGTCATTTTAACATAAATAAAGAACCTTATAGGTCTAAGACCCTAATCCCAAAAGATCAAACAACAAAAGGTTTGTGGATATTGAGGTGGTTAGTTGGTACATCAACTTCCCGAGGGTACAAATTTTGCATACAATATTTGTTTAGGGTGCACAGTAGCTCAGTAGAAAGAACTATTAAAGGAATACAAATTTTGACCAGGAATAGGGCATGTTATGGCAACTCTTGGCCTCTCAAATTGGCAAAAAACATCATTTAGGACCTCGAAAAGGCCCTGTGATTTTTGGACCCATAAATTATAGAAAAATTTCCAAGAAAATATATAACCATTGAGAAAATGGAAGAGGTGGGTGGAAACTGATATCCACCTAGATCACCATTATCTATAACGAGATTTTACTTTGTTACCTATGTTAAAGTTTAATGGAAATTTTCATTTTAAGTTTGCACTAGACATGTAGAAAATGTATTTGAAGCATTATATAAATTTAAAACTCGATCCTTATAATGTTCACAAGCATACTCTTTGCTTGTTCCTTAGGTTTAATGCTTCACTTTGGCTTCTTCATTCAAATTTATTATAACTTAATATATTTAATTCATATTGCATTGAGAGATGCATTTTATAGTTTATATATGAGAGAGATGTAATGTGATGATGGTTTAAAATTAACAAGTTATTCTATATTTAAGGTTTAAGCTACCTTGTCATTTTTCAAAGGTTAATTATATTCCTTTACCATTAAAAGCATACAAAATTTTATATATAAATATAAATTAATATTATTACCCATTATTGATTGTTCCAAAATTACAAGATGGGAAAGAGTGAAAATGAGAGAATGTTTTCAGATCCAAGGTTTTCCTCAGCAAGTTGTGTTTAATTGCAATGAGCAAGCAATACAACAAAGGATTAATGAAAGGGAAACTTGAGAAATGAAAGGATGGACTCCATAAGGTGCCATGATGTCACGCCCCTACACCACGGGTGTCTTCCAACCACGTCTTGTAGGCAGGTGCGGCACTGCCGTACTTTTTCTTTTTCTAAATACTCAAGTACCCAGACTACACCTATAGCAACATTCGTTAGTTATATTAAAAATGTTATTTCAATGTGCGTAAATAAACATAAACATAAATATAAAACCACATGTACGCCCATACATACAAGGGAGGGGCAACTCCCTTTTAAAATGAGTCCGCCCGAATATTATGTTTCATAAAAATACAAGTTTACAACATCCAATCTAGCAGAAAACACTCCTACTCCTTGGCATGGCTATTTGCCTTTTGGCCAAGCTCTAAGGATTGCCAATCATCAAACTAGCCTAGAACAATCATATACAATCAAGAGTTTCAACCTGCGGAAGTGCTGCCCTAAACTGCCCAAGTGCTGGTCACTCGGGTCACTCAGTCGTTGCTCCAAATCCGTGCAGAGCATTTTCTGAGATGAACGTGTGTCCAATCCGTCCCTCACCCATATGGTTGGATGCGTCTCGGAATTACGCACCTTCTAGCTTTTACGGCACCTCAATCCGACACCCGACGCTCCCGGAATCGCATTTTTAGTGCTGGGCCACTGCCGTTACTCGGCGCCCAGAACCGACTCGACTCGACCCGTCCGCCGTTCAGCTGCACCCGACCCGACCTGTGGTGTGGTGTGCACGACTACGACCCGACTCGACCAACGCTCGGTTCATCTTCGTTTCTACGCCCAACGATTTTTTGGCAACTCGTGTGCTACCCTTGACTTCTTGCTTGTTCGTCCTTGTTGCTTTTTTGAACTTGGTTGCTTCACTCTCCACTCAGATCATCACACATGCGGAAATAAAACAAGCGATAACACATCAATTCATCATACACATTAACACAGTATGTATGGGGAAAGCTTATTGCTGAAAACCCTGTAGCTATTGTGTATATTATAATGGAGAAAACATGTGACAACTCAGTACAATACTCCTCACAAGTACTCAGTACTATCTCAGTATGATGGTACCTGATGTTGATATGTTTGGATCTATCATGAAATACTAGATTAGCCCATATTTTAATGCAACTCTGGTTATCACAGTAAATCACTGTAGGCTCCAAATGCAACCCAAACAATCCAACGACGATCTTCCTTCTTGCATCCTTTGTCACATGCATGTAGACAGGAGAACCAAAGATCCGCAAATGGGAAATATCAGGCCTCTTGCCAGAATAAGCCTCCTCCGGTGTACTCATGCCAAGAACCTTGTGAGGACAACGGTTCTGCACATACACTG
Organism: Pinus albicaulis; assembly: GCA_034641835.2. Classification (NCBI taxonomy): domain Eukaryota; kingdom Viridiplantae; phylum Streptophyta; class Pinopsida; order Pinales; family Pinaceae; genus Pinus; species Pinus albicaulis. Next base: position 673,401,232 of record CM076581.1, read on the forward strand.
TTGTATTGCATGCCTCAGCCCACAAGTGAAGGGGTAGGCCCCGATCATGCAACATCGCCCGTGCAGCACCCACGATCGTTCTGTTCTTCCGCTCAGCCACCCCGTTCTGCTGTGGGTTATGGGGTGCGATGAGCTCTCTCCGAATCCCTTCTGCGCTGCAGAACTCCTTGAATTCAGCCGAGATGAATTCACCACCATTGTCGCTCCTTAGAGCAATCACTTTCTTCCCCGACTCCTTCTCGACCAGTGCTTTAAACTCACAGAACTTCGCGAATGTATCGCTCTTCTTCTGCATGAAGAAGATCCAGCACTTTCGAGAGAAATCATCAACAAAGATCACATAATACTTGTGCTTTGCTGTCGAAGCAACCGAGAAAGGACCACACACGTCTGTGTGAACTCTCTCAAGGATCGTCGTGGCGCGACTATCCTTCTCGTGAAAGGTGGCTTTCACATACTTCCCCAAAGTACACCCCTTGCACTGATCTGACTGCGCAAGAGTTCCCTTAGGAAGCCCAGTAGAAATCTGCTGCAGGATCTTCAAAGCTCCATGGTGAAGGTGGCCCAATCTCCTGTGCCACAGTTCGCCCTCATCATCCCGGCTCACCACTTCTCCCGCCTTGCATGCCATAGCTACACAGCCATCTACCTACAACTGATAAAGGTTCTTGGTTCTAACCCCTATCTTCCGGGTCTCTCCAGTAGTCTTACTGCACAGGAAGGATTTTCCTTCGCTGAAGACCACATCATACCCCTTATCTTCCAACATCGCCACAGAGATCAAGTTCTTCTTCAATCCAAGTACATGCATGACATCCCTCAATACAAAGGGTTTACCAGACTCCCTCTGAAAGGATATGGTACCGATACCAGTCGCACTGTATCTACCATCATCGCCCATCTCGATGTGCACACCCAGATCTTTGTCCTCCAGATCTGAGAACAAATCCCGATCTCCCGTCATATGAAATGACGCATCGCTGTCCAAGAACCACACCGATCCCATCACACTTGAAACCAAGAATGTGATCAGTGAAAAGTCAAGCTCGAACTATGAAGCCAAAGCTTCTCCATCTGCAGATCTTCCCGCTTGCTTGTTTTTCTTCTTCTTTGGACAATTGGTAGCATAATGTCCGTGATCATGGCAGTGAAAACACTTCACTTTCGCCATATCCTGCTTCTTGCCCTTTGCACCGGAATGAGAAGTTTTCTTACCCTTCCCTTCTTTGCTTTGGCAACCAAAGCGCAATTTTCTTCATCAGCTCCCTTTGATGAAGATCCATCCCGAGTAGTCCTCCTTATCTCCTCCTGCATGAGATTCGCCCAAAGGCGCTCCCATCCCGGCAGCTTCTCCCGACCATTGACACTATCTTGATATGAGTGCCAAGCCTTCGGAAGACCAAGGAGAGCCAGGTCGACCATATCCTCATCTTCGACAGTCACCCCCACACTTCCCAGCTCATCTCTGCATTGAGTGAACTTCGTGAGGTATTTGGCGATACTGTCACCTTTCTCCATCTTGATGTTCCTGAGCTTATCTTTGAGCGCCGGCTTCCTTTGGTCACTCTTACTCTGGAATAGATCCGTCAAAGCTTTCCACATTAAATATGGAGAAGCCTTTCCATGCAGGCTGGATACAATATGATCCTTGACACCCTCCAACAGGATCCTTCGACATTTCACCATCTTCTTTTTCCATGCTTCGAATTCAGCAGGATCAGTGGGCTTTTGGACATCCGTATCCACGAAATCATTCAATCCATTATCTTCTAATATTGCCTCCATGGGATCCTTCCATGCAACATAATTCGAACTGCCTTCAATAGCATATTCGAGTTGCAAACCGTTGAAAGACATTTTCAACTCCGGCACCAAGAAAACAAAACTGCTGCAAAATTCGAATTCCAACTCAGTGCTCAATCGCTGTGGATCTGTGAGAACAATATATTTCTAGCACAGAGATCGACTGCAGGGGAATTTACTAGATATATCACCTTTCAAAGAAAGGATGGATCCAGAGGCTACCTGGCCCGCATGCAGACTCTGTCTACCGAAATAAGTTTGTAATCACTGTGATGATCAATCTTTGCTTAAATAGCTCCGATACCATGTAGAAAATTGCTGAATAATGATTAATTATCCACTGAGACTATCCTGATCACATATCAATTCGAATTCATATGCAAAACATAATCTCTTCCACTCAGATCATCACACATGCGGAAATAAAACAAGCGATAACACATCAATTCATCATACACATTAACATAGTATGTATGGGGAAAGCTTATAGCTGAAAACCCCGCAGCTATTGTGTATATTATAATGGAGAAATCATGTAACAAACTCAGTACAATACTCCTCACAAGTACTCAGTACTATCTCATGAATTTACACACAAACTAGCTCAGTTTTGAACAGGTTATTGGTTCAAAACTCACCGCCAATTGCCTTTCCTCTATTGCGCAATCCAGGCCTGTCTATATAGAGATCCAAGGTTCAAATCTCCTTGGCTTGACAGCACAATCATCATGGGCAATTCCTCCAAGTGTGGTGCAAATCTCATGCACAACTGATGTCGCCACTGATAGCTAACTCCACCCTTTCATCTACCTCTTTCACTGGTCTCCACTGAACTGTCCATGCACTGTAGTGAACTGATGTGTTTTTGAGTTGAATAATGAGTTACTAATTAATGAATTAAATAATATTTAATTCACTCCACTCATTACTAGTTGATTAGCTAGTTAAACTAATCTCAACTAGTTCAACCAAGTTAAACCGAACACAACTCCACCAACTGTCTCATCAACTCCACCAAACTTCTGCCACTAAAGTCCTAACTGAAATCAACCATGCATGAGCTCACCAAACCCCTAGGAATAGCGTAATTCCTCTGTCAGATGCATGAGCCACTTCCAAGGCTCGAACTGAAGTGCTCCAAGAGAGTAAACTGAAGTTTATAGTCCAAATATTATTAAGGGTAAATAATATTTGACTTTCCTATTTTTAGGATAGGCAGTCTAAAAATAGACATCGACCTATAGGTCAAAAAATAGAGGTCCATCTATTTTTACCAACATGACCAATACTCCAAGAATAACATACTGCAACCCCTGGACCATGCTCCATATGTCTAAAAATAGACATAGTCTAAAAATAGACTTTATGCCAGAATTTGCCTGCGGGCCCACTTAGTGAAGGCGACTTCATTTCACTAAGCTCTATCATCTTGCTGCATTTTCAAAAAATCATCCATCTTTGATGCTTGCAACATGCTCGGTCTTGGTCCGACTTGGTTATCAAGTTCACCCTTGACATCTTCTACATCTGCAACATCCTTGTGTGGTTCAACCTGCAATGTTTGTAATGTGCTTGGTTCGGGTTCAACTTGTTCTTCAAGTTCTTCCTTCTCCTCAACCACATTCTCAACATTCTTCAGTCTAGCCATATACCTCCTTATAAGCTCATGTTTCATCTCCTTAAAATCAAGCTTGACAAGCTTCCCTTGAAGCATGCGTTGCTCTTCAGCCAATTCCTTTAGCTCCTTTCCATAGCTGTCCAATGTCTTCATAAGTCGGTTGAATTCATCCCGGTTCGTGTTGAATATCCCTTTTGCAAGTATTTCATAAAAGGTCTTCTTCAACTCACGAAACTCATCAATGATTTCATCCGTTCTTCTCAAAGATTTTACCAGCCTGCTTCCGAAGTCCTTCGGAATTAACTCTTCCATTCTAGCTCTAGCCCTGACAAATGCCTCGCTTCAGCTAAGGTCTCAAGAGAAACCCCAAATATATAAGTCAGCTTCAACAACGTCTATAACCCCTGCAACTCTGTCCAGCTCTGATACCAACTGTCATGCCCCTACACCACGGGTGTCTTCCAACCACGTCTTGTAGGCAGGTGCGGCACTACCGTACTTTTTCTTTTTCTAAATACTCAAGTACCCAGACTACGCCTATAGCAACATTCATTAGTTATATTACAAATTTTCTTTCAATGTGCGGAAATAAACATAAACATCAATATCAAACCACATGTACGCCCATACATACAAGGGAGGAGAAACTCCCTTTTAAAATGAGTCCGCCCGGATATTATGTTTCATAAAAATACAAGTTTACAACATCCAATCTAGCAGAAACCACTCCTGCTCCTTGGCATGGCTATTTGCCTTTTGGCCAAGCTCTAAGGCTTTCCAATCATCAAACTAGCCTAGAACAATCATATACAATCAAGAGTTTCAACCTGCGGAAGTGCTGCCCAAAACTGCCCAAGTGTTGGTCACTTGGGTCACTCAGTCGTTGCTCCAAATCAGTGCAGAGCATTTTCTGAGCTGACCATGTGTCCAATCCATCCCTCACCCATATGTTTAGATGCGTCTCAGAGTTATGCACCTTCTGGTTTTTACGGCACCTCAATCCGACACTCGACACTCCTGGAATCGTGTTTTTAGTGCTGGGCCACTGTCGTTACTCGGCGCCCAGAATCGACTTGACTCGACCCGTCCGCCGTTCAGCTGCACCCGACCTGACCTGCGATGCAGCGTGCACGACTACGACCGGACTCGACCAAAGCTCAGTTCATCTTCGTTTCTGCGCCCAACGAGTTGTTGGCAACTCGTGTGCTACCCTTGAATTCTTGCTTGTTCGTCCTTGTTGCTTCTTCGAACATGGTTGCTTCACTCTCCAACGCCATCATATATATATGGACGCCAAGTGAAGTGAGGGTCGCTCGTTTGCCACAAGCCGACCCACCCGTTTATTCATCCGCCCACGAAGTGCCGTGTCGTGGGATGTGGGGTGCTCGGCCGACCCGAGCCGACCCCCACGTTTGGTGTTCGCCCATGAAGTGTCGCGATGGCCCACGCCCAATATGTTGGCCGACCCACCAACTCATCCGTCGGTCTAGCTCGCCCAAGGTGCACACGTGGTGGTATAAACATGTCTCGCCAACGCCGTTTTGACTTGCCTCTCCTCCAACTCGCCCTCGTGACTCGCCTCGCTACACCCGCGCACCGGTGACTCTCCGGTGCGTCGTTACACTCGTTACGTCGCACGGTGCCCGAACTCACCCAAACGCCCAACCGACGTGCCCGTTCCACCGAACGCGCCCATGAAGTCTTGGGGCCTTACACATGAGGATTTAGAAATGTCACATGCGGCATAAGAAATAATAATTTAATTTAATTTGTTATTCTTTCCTTTGAAACCGAAAACTGTGACTTTTCATTCTCAAACCCTTAATTTAATAGTTTAATTGTGACACACTGAAAATATTCCAGGCTTCTCAAATGAAGACCATCCAAAAAAAAAAATATTTATGAAAATTTGAACTTCCCCAAGCCCACTTCCAATATATACCACACCTATCGTCGTAATAATTAGAATTCATAATTATGTTCAAATTATAGAATAAAATTATACTATAAAATTAAAAGAACAAGAAAAAACATTAAATACTTTGCAATGTAAGTAAAATTTAAAACATAGTGAGCTGAGAGCTTGAGATAATGTCACATTACATTGTAATAAAATTTTAAAACACATCTCGTTGTGGAAACACAAACAACATATGCACATCTATTTTCATAGCGCCAATGGTATACGACCCACGAAAAAGTAAGAAAACATAGACCAACAAACACAACGCACTAAGTGCAATGTTGTAGTTGTTTTTGAATTTTAAACTCTCGTCCGAGAGTTTTGTTCTTATAAACCCAAAATTCTCCATTAGCGCGGCATTCTGCCTGTCGTTTTCGCAATTTTTGCACTGTATCTGTCGAATTACCCAAAACTCTCCATTCGCACGGCATTCTGCTTGTCATTTTCGAGATTTTTTGCACTGTAGCTGTCGAATTCTTGGACTATAGCTGTCCTTTTCGTGAATTCTTGGACTGTAGCTGTCGTTTTCGCGAATTATTGGACTGTAGCTATCGTTTTGAAGAGCTATTTTCTTTGTCGCTGGGATCCAGGAAAATTGGTGCTACTCTTTCAATAGTCATATGTCCACGAAAACCAATTAGTGTACAATTGTGACTCAAAACTATACTTGCAAATTTTCATGGTTCAAACAACATCAAAATATTGGCTACACCCAACTAAAAATAGAATGCACTATTCTGAAACTGACAAATTCATTGTTGGCAGCAAGGAGAAACAAATCAAAAACGGAAATTCCTCGTAACATATTTGCTTATGGTATTTTTGTTGCAGGGCACCTTCATATTTTCGACCTACTGTAAACAATAGATGATTTCACCCTTCATATGAAAAGTGTTCTTGAACTAGGCCAAATGATTTTGACTTCAAGGCTGCTCTTTCACCATAATCTAGCTCGGATACCAAGTAATCTCAGGACATTGAACAAGTCGGTTTTATTTTCTTTTGTCTTTGTTACAACTTTTGAGTTGTAGTAGTGAAGCCCCAGTCATGGTATATCTTTGTGATACAGTGGGGATTCTGAGAGAGATTTGCTAGCTGTTGTTCCTGTTACCTTGGAGACCTTATTGCATGAAATCTATCACTTTAATCATTAGGAAAGGCATTGTACTCAAAATTAGAATCTAATCTAATGTCATGTGTCCAAAGATAAGTCACAGAATTGAAGTATAATCACACTGCAATGATGAATATAAGGTTTGGAAAATAAATCAGCTATAAATCTGAAGCTTGGTGCTTGAAGTATGAGTCATCTTCTTGCAACCCTCATGAATTTCAATAAAATGGTGCCATGTGGTGCCATGTACTCATAAGCATATTCCTTGTACTTATTCAAATGGTTTCAATGGTGTGCTCCTTGTAGATAGTGAGGGCATTTGTATGGTTTGTTACAAAGTTGTGGATATGTCATGCATCCTCAATAGTGGCTCCAATCCAAAGCACATCAGAAGCAATAGATTTCAGTGCCAAGTTCAATGAATGGACAATGCAAGGTGTCCAAAATACTTGTGGATATTTTGCTTCCACAATCATGCCAGCAGCCTTGCAAACATGTGCATTATCTGTAATGATTTGCACACAACAATCCACACCTACACTTTCAATAACTTTGAGAAATAACTCACCCATATATTGTGCATCCTTGTACTCTCCAAGTGCATCCACTTCTTTCAAGAAAACTGCACCATTCGTGGATGAAACCATGAATTTAATGAGTGGGTGGCGTGCTGGATCTGTCCATCCATCAGAAACAATGCTAACCCCAGATGTTGGCCATGCTGATTTAATAGGCTCAAGCATTTTGTCCACCTCTTTCTTTGCCTTTGTCAACAATGTGGTTCTGAGCTTCTCTGACCCAGGAGGCACATACCCTGATGGGGCCCCATGAAAAAGAGCTCGACACATCTCAATAAATAGAGGTGACCGTGCAACATTAAAGGATATGAAGTTCTGATAGAAAAAAATGCAATGGTGAGGTCAAGCTCTTCCCTTTTATCTTTTTGTAAAATCTTGTCCATTGGACCAACTGCAGTTGCCTTTCTCTTTGCTAATTCTCCCCTGCTAGAAGTCTCAAAAGGGAACTTGCTGCTGCTTTTCCTCAAGAATGGAAGGGGGTCATCAGTCTTGGATTTTTTTGATTTTGCTGCCACATTTGCCTCACCAATACTCGCCTCTTTCTCCAATTTCTTCCTATCTGGCGATTCAATTGTTGTACAACATTTAACGCCACAACCTAGAATACCCAAGTCACAATCTGGTCCAAGTGACATTTAACCTTACTTTCTTCAAGGACTGTGACTATTCTTCTCATGCAAGGAATCTTGGTAACCCAACCAGCTTATAGATCTCCCTGCCAAAACAAAGTCATTTAAAAAAAATTTGATTATAGAATGAAAATATTTAATTGATAAGTGAAGATAAAGTCTTCATCTTGATTTCTTCGATGGTGGAGAAAAGATGTGTTGGTGATTTCTCTTTGAATGGTCTTCTTCAAGGGTAAGGATTAGATCTTGGTTGTAATGATGATAAAGCCTACTTTTTTGCACTCTTCTGTACCAGTCCTAGGAAAAGTTTGGTTCCTAGTCCTTAGATAATATTACTTTGACTTCTTCTTTACATAAGAATATAATTACATAGTCAACATGAAGACCGATCTAGCTATACTTTTCAACATGCCTATGCGTTCACACATAGTACCTATATAGTACTTGTTATCCATTGGTTGATGACATTCAACTGTCGATTGATAATTTTTTTTTTAATTTGTTTATGAGGGGCAGGCGAACCCTATAGAGACCCATCCATGGCATCAAGGGAGCCCTACAGAGACGTCTCCATGAGAGGAGGATTTTCAGGTACATTGGTTGTTTAGTTATGTCATGTTTTCAATTAGGTTATATTTATTGTTCGTTGTGAAAAATTGATTAATGTGAATTTTTTTTGTCTTGCACAGGTGGACGCACTCGCCCGACTCGTTCACCCAGTCAGGGAATCGAACAAGAGGCTCCCCAAGGACATTTTCCCATTCGCCCTGTTGCTGGTGAGGGGAAAAGGAGAACAATGTCCCAGCCTGTGGTATTAATCCCACAATTGGATACTTCTCCACGTAAAATCTAAATACAAATTCATTGTTTGATGTATGTTTAATTTCAAACTTATTGTGGTACTCATGTACCCAAATTCCTAACAATTTAATGTTTTGTATAGTGGGTCATAGAGACATTCATTACTCGCCAGGGGACCATGGTATGAACGAGGGTCTTATACACGACATAGGTACACATTAGATCAATTCCTAGTTAAAGTGTTCAATTTTACGTTATATTCAATGTTGAACAAGTGAATTTTTTTTTCAAATGACTTGTTTAATGTGAAAACATTATGCTCCATAGGTGCAAATGTTGGAGCTGGGCTTGGATTTATTGCTAGTGAGGGGCAAAGGAGAACAATGTCTCAGCCTGTGGGATTCACCCCACAATTGGATACTTCTCCAGGTAAAATCTAAATGAAAATTTATTGTTTGATGTATGTTTAATTTCAAATTTATTGTGGTACTCATGTGCCAAAATTCTAAAAATTTAATGTTTTGTACAGTGGGTCATAGACACGTTCATTCCTCGACAGGGGAGCATAGTATGAACGAAGAGGAAGAGATAGTTTTTCCAACGGGTATTTTCAAATTACCAAACAAGTTTTTTAAATACAAATTGTTCTTATAAATTATTTAATTTTTAATATGTGCAATAATTTAACATGTTACAGGTGGTGGTGGTCGCCCTCCTAGGGGTAGAGGTCGTAGGGTTCATGAGTTTGCTCGAAATCCGAGCTATGATCCCCTTTACACCCATCCTGGTGATATTCCAGAGCAGATGCCTTGGGAAGATAGAATCTCCTTACTTACTGTTGATGGGATGAGGGAGCATTCCACAAGATTGCGCAATGAATTACAAAGTTGCAATCTCTCTGCCCCTAGTCGAAATTGTTTTGCACAATTTGGAGATTTTGATAGAGACTTATCGTGGGGTTGGACCATCAACCCAAGTTTTTTTTGACATGATGCGTAGGAGGATAGCATCAGTGATTGGTATCCACTCCTACAATGAAGTCAAAAGGAAGGTCACTAAAGAAGCAGCCTTGTTACTATTTGACTTGCGGCCTGAAGACAAAAAACGTCTGAAGATTGCAAGATTCAATGATCCTAATATTGCACCCCATATTTATGAGAAGTTCCTGTATGCATACGGGAAGTTCCCAAATAATGATGAGGTGCTGCAATATTTTGTTAGAATGTTGGTTGATCAGTTCCGAGAGCACATGGACCCTAACTATACAGATACTGGGTCCAAATTCTATGGAGCTGGAAAAGGTCGTACATATGAACGACCTGATGCTATGCGAGATGTTGGGTTTAGGCCTCCAGCACCTCGTTTAGTAGCTCGACCACCTAGGGTAGTTACACTTCCAGAGGATTTAGCCCTTATCTCCAGTGCTGCATCAAAAATGAGGGATAAGATACAAGAACATATTGCAGCTTCTTTAGGAGGGGTGGAAGTCGGCTTAGGGACGAGCCAACCTTCATCTAGTGCAGGAGAGCGTTCATTTGTGAGTGTCCCAGATGATGTGTTGAGGGAGATGGAGCGAGATGAGCTTATTAAGTATGCAGCCTCATGTAGAGACCACTATGAGCAATCCAGGACAATACAAATGCACACCATGGGCAAGGTATGTACATACAGGTTTTGATCTAACATGTTTTTTTGGTGTATATATACATTTAGTCTCAAAAAACTGACGCCAATATATTTATTTAACTTATGCAGTTTACAACATTCCTAGAACAACATTGCCTTTCCCCTCGTGCTTATTCTGTAGATCGTGGACACGATCATGTATAGGTGCCACAACCATTACTCATTACTATCTATCTATATTTTTGTATGTCAAATTGAAATTGAATTTATGTCACAAATTTATTGGTACGAGTCTTAACATTATGGAATTTTCAGGTTAGTGCTACACATGAAGGGCTGCTTGAAGAGATTATTGCTTCTGAGGTTCCAGTCATGACACAGGTATTGATACTTTTCGTTAAGCATATTTATAGTGTTTATTATATTTCTTTTCGTAAACTTGACTGTTAACTTTGGTTTCTACTTTTCAGGGTACAGAGGATATTGACATGATGCAGACTGAGCCTCAAGGAGATCCCGTAGTCTCTGGGTCCGAGACTCTACATTAAACCATGGTAACCTCTTACCCTTTCTTCGTTGCTATGGTATTCAAAAAATATCTGAGAGTGTACGAGGAGATTCACCTGCCTTTTTTGTAGAATTTGTATCCTAGTTTTTGTATCTTTTCTTATTCAATCATGAACTTTTTCCCAATTGTCTATGAAGTTATGGATAACTTTATTAAGTTTCCTATAATGTCATATGACATATTCTTTAGTATGATTTTTTGCATTATGACATTTTGTCTTGCTTTAGTCATATATGTGTTTCTCATATTACTCTACATTGGTAGAGTTTCCCATATTGGCAATAATGGGTATACCCCATTCCTATATACTCTCAAATTTGTGTATGGATTTCACTGTGCAACAGCTGCAATATGGTATTTCTATTACAATAGTATAAGCTTGACCTCAATTTCATCATTTGTATATGAATTATGGTACAGTACATGAATATATGGAAGTGCGTCCATCAGTTCAGATATGGCTTCTCTGCTCTATTCATATTGTCTATATTCATTCAGTTTTGCATTGTATACAAAACAATAATATTCCCCTATATATGGTGTCAGGAATCCTATTCAAGAATGGTGTTGCAGTGGGGTAGCTGCAATATCCTCCATCTAAAATATCAATGATCTTGATCATTTTGGGTCGTATTGATTTTCTTCACAATCACGTTCCTTCAATAGTGTCAGCATTCATATATAGAGTCACAATTTGATCTTCTTAGCATCGTGCTTATTGATCCTTGTTCAGTTTCTAGAAGAATCAATTTTTTACTTTGAATAGCAAGTGGTGAGCATCATTAAAGGAAGAAATTTTGTAGGTATCTGAAGACCAGACCTCCCTTGTGACAAGAATCACTACAAGAAGTCAGGTTGACCATTGGACCTTTCATTAGCATAACTCAAGGATGCAGCAAAGAAAATTGTTTAAACGTGAGGTAGATGACTATTCAACATTAACTTGACCGATGCATGCTGAATTTGACACAACTCTTATTTAAATTTGCATGCTGAATTTGACACAACTCACTTTGTCAATGGTGACTTGTTCCTCCCCTGTGCAGTATGTTGCTAAAGGAGAAACTGTAATTAAGGAGAAAGAAGAAGAGTTGTATGCCTTACAAGAAAAACTTTTCAGTATGGAGAATGTGAGTTTCTTGTAAAAATGATTTGTGGATGATTTATTAAATTGGAACATTTATTTTAAGCATTGTAGCATCATGCATTTATTGTATTCTGATGTGAAATAAGATTAATAGGAGAATACTTTACCTTTCTTACTGTTAATCAACGCAAGCACTTTGTCCATGTTCCAGCAGCTCCAGTTCCTTATTGTTACTTTAGTATCATGCTCTTTATTGTAATTATCTCCTGATTTCAGATACTGTTTTATTTTTTTTATTTTTTGATGGGATTCCATAATAATCTTGCTGTTATTGCAGGAGGAGATCCAAAAGCTCATTGATGATCACAAGGCCACACTAGAAGCAAGGAAAACTGAGTTTGAAGCTGAGATTGAACAACGACAATCCTTGTGCAAAGAAAGAGAGGAAGCTTTAAGATTGTTTGAGTAGCTTAAGAAATTGAAAACAGAGTTAAATGTGATCAGGCTTGGCAGCTGAAAATATGATACAGCTGGAAAGATTTATTGAAGGTTCCCAAATTTCTACAAATGAAGGTTTAGTGAACAAATTAGTGAGATTTAAAATTGGCTATAAGCCTAATGAGATCAAATAAGAGGAATCTATTCGTAGCCTTGCTATTTCTGTAATTAGTGAGATTTAAAATTGGCTATAAGCTAATAAATAGTTCATAGCCTTGCTATCTCTGTAATCTGTACTGCTAGAAAATTGGCAGAAACCAAGACTGAAAATATTTGATATATTTTGGAAATCGAGTTTTGGCAGTACAATATGGATTTCTTTTATTCCGATTGAAAAATCTGTGTAGTGATGAACCTCATATTAATATTTATTATTATCCATTTTAATTTATGACAACTATTGAGTATCGCAAATAAGGTGACTAAAATATATGTTTTTTTTCTTGTTTATTATACATTTTCTACTGTGTTGAAATCGAGTATAATTCTTTTACAAATCTATGCCAATATTTGAAGGCAATGTGCTTTCTTGTAGTGGTGCTAATGCATGGATGTTCACCAAAAATCTAAAGCAGGAGTTGATATGTGGATGAAAGAGACTGTTAACACATGTCCTAAGTCGGCTAGAAGAAGGCAATAAAATGCGGTTGATTGGCCCGAGAATGCACAATAAAGACAGGAGGTTTATGATAGACAAATAATCCAGTGACAGATGGGTACACAAGGGAAAAAGCTCACTTTGAAAGTGGACAAGTTCTCTAGGCAAAATTTTCCCTCCTATACCCATCTATCACTACAACTTATTTGTATGTCATAAAACTCCTGTAGCTTGCTTATCTGATGGTGGTGAGTATTCTTTAATATGCCTCCATTGCTCATCTAATTTCACCTTGAATTAGCATTTGCATTACCCAAGTTGGGTCCACCCAATAAAATCCAAAGAAAATTCTGAAGTGCTTGATAAGCGTATTGAAAAACACTATCATAACATGGCATTTCATCTCACATTTCCAAAATAAGAAACAACTTTCCAAATTAGGGAACATGTTTCCAGGCCATATCATATGTGTTTCCACATTTCACTGTGTTTTTGGTGATGGTACCAACCATGTACCTGTGTTTCCCACAACATAACCAAATATTTATATTGGTGCAAAGTTCAAACAGACATCACTCTCAATTTATTGAAGCAACATGAGCCAGAATCTTCACATTTTGAGGATATTCTGTTACAGCCTTGGTCTAGAAGCTAACCTATGCAAAAAAGAAGATCATGACTTTCAATATGTCTAATAAATTTTTTCCAGATGGTCACTCTTATAAAGGTGACAATAGTATAAGGGGTATCTTCCTATACCTAACTAGGTGTTCATTTTATGTCTCTAGCTTTGGAGATGAGATTGTCTAAGGCTTACATTGTCCTTCATATACTAGAAAGGTGTTACCCACCATGTGCATTTCAAACACTTTAATCAATCATCATCAATTCCATCATCAATTAGTTCCATCCACTCGGGATTGCAAATCATATATGACAAGATGGAACCAAAATCCACCTTGCGGTCAATTCAAGAAAAGACTTCAGCCATAGCAGTATTGTTGTTGATCCTACATGATTTACAAATGGACCAACAAGTCATAAAATAAGGCATCATGGCAACAATAAGGAATGGAAGCAACTAGAAATGTACAGAAGCCTGGAATAGTAGTAGCCAAATTCAAGATGGAGAAAAGTCCAATTTCCTTAGTCCTCGGCATTAAATTATATTCAAGATGAGCACTAGATGATGAGATGAGACTTTTACACTCGTAGAGAAAAATCCCACGCCAAATCGAGTAGAACATGTAGTTGTTATATGTTATCTTACTCATGTCAAATTTGTGATCAATGTACTGTGGTACAGGTGGGAAGTTCTTTGCTTGTTTGATTTTAATAATAGAGTTCTGGTACACGACACAATTATAGTGAATGTGTTTGCACATTCACAAATTTATGCCAAATTCACTGTAATTACACAAAGTTTCTCATTTTTTTAACAACAGTTGTGGTTACAATATAGTTCAAGCAGTTGAAAAATGTTAATTCAATTGACATCTAGCACACAAGATTGAATGAAACGTTCTCCTAAGTAGAACATTTTAAAAGTGGGTGTTTCCCATCTGATGTAACATTTTAGTTGTAAAATTTTACATGGCCATTGTTTCAAAAGCTTTGTTAAATATCCCCATCATTTTTTTTAGTGTAAAGAATGAAAGATTAATTGAGATAGATTTTATATTAATAATTTCTTTTTTTTCTGGCTGTTGACAAAGTCCGAAGGAATTTTATTGTTCTAGTATTGGTTGAGAGATATTCTTGCAAAAGCAAACTTTCATCTTTGATTTCTTTAAATTCCCTAAGCATCTATGGTCTTATATTGTATGTATTTCTTGCTTCTAATTTTCTTGTGAGAGACTAAACTCCCACACTCTACATTGCCATAGTAGTACTAGCATGATGAAGATGTAAATGATTTTTTCCATGACTATTACACTGTTATCCTTTCCAAAACAAATGTCTAGTCTCATCTTGTATTTTTTCTTTGGTATTGTTGCACTTGCAAACTTATTGGGGAATAAATTCAGTGATACATAACTGTAGTGTTCTATTCTAGCAAAACTTTCAAGATATTGAAATCAATTTGGCTAAAAGAGAGGACTCTTTTAGATCTAGTTTCACATTTATTTTAAATTCAAATCTGAACCAGTAAAGAAGCTAAGAATTGACAGTTTTTTTGTCACCATCATGACATTGACACTTCAAGCAACATTATATTGACTAGATAGAGTAGAAGGATTATAGTTATGGATCCATAGATTATTCTTTGGCAATCAACCTCCAAATATTATCAAACTTTTTAATATATTATTTACATGATATAATTTCACTCTTAATGCTTTGGGATATATAATCTCCAAAAGTTACACACTGGGTGTTGTCACTGGCAGCGACTGTCACCTTGTCACTAACAAATGGGTGTTGTTTATAGGGTTGCAGTTTCAGGGCTAGGTTTGCAAGGTGGCTTCGAATCCCTCATCTCTCTGTCAATGGCTTTGAAAGGCTAAGAGAACAGTGGAGCCCAGGGTGTTATAGTTCTGTTCCATGTCATTGTCATGTTCTAGAATCCAGAGACTTCGTCCTGGAGTAGCCTCTGTTTATGCTTTTCTGAGGAATATTTATGCAGGGATAAGAAATTATTCAACCAATGATGTAGAGTTCTTATTTTCGCATGGTTAAGGAATGTTTTAGATTGTGACATTCATGAAGTTTTTTTGGCAGATCCTCAACATTCCTTCAGCTATGGTGAACTTCATTTATCATTTGATCGGCCTCATTATAATTTTCAAGGACAACCTGGATGATATTCATGTGAGAAGTCCCCATTTTCTTGCTCGTACAAAAATTAAAATGGTGCGATGCCAAGCTTTATGGTTATCTATGTCTAGAAACTGCCTTCAATTAGTTTTTCCCCCTTACCTTAGCTTCTGCTGAAGGGCAAGGAATTCCAACATGAGTCCTTTTGTATTTTCCAAATAGTAATTCCCAATTAAATTTATTTTGGGTACATGTGTTATGATATGGAAAATAATGAGACATTTTTTTCTCCATCAAAATACTTTAATTTGATATTTCAAAGGTTGAAATCAGAATATACATAGTATTGTCTTTTCAGATCTTGCTGAGCCTTAAGGACTAGATACAATATCACAAATTCCAGTTTGTCATCTATTCCCATTAGTTACACTCTTCCTGTATCAATTAAGACCTCGGAATGTGCATTAAAACACCAAAAAGGGTACATACGTGAGGATTTTCTACCTTTCCATACTCATAACTTGCCATTTTAGTATTACAAAGCAAAACAAAACTCCTCTAAAGAAGTTAATACTGGAGAAGAAACAGTTTCGTGCTAGCGTTCTCCATACTTGAAATCCTTCACAGAAAAGGGTCCAGCCATATTTGTCAATATATATGGTGGGTCCAGAACCAAGCCATTCTTCACAAGTTTATTACGCTCGAAGATACAAGTGGCCTCATTGAAAATTAAGTCAAGGACGTTAAAACATAGACTATGAAAAATCGGGTTCGAATAATGCCAGATCTGAACAAAGACATTCCAAGGGTTTCTTTGATAGCACCAAACAAGGAGATCCCCCGCATTGTGGTGCTGGAGCGGTATTGTTAATCAAAATAACCATTGCCTCCTCAAATATTTATAAATTTTATTTATACTTGCTTTACCATGTATATTAGATACCTATCAATCATAAACATGAAAAATTGTGGAATTCATGCTCTGGAAACACAACCAACCTTTATTATTACCAACATTAACTTTTATATAGTAGCAGATATGTAGATAAAATTTCTAGCTTCCAAAGAGACAAACCTGCTTCTCCAACATGATGGCACATTCTTAACTACTAACATTTCACTGGGAATTGCTCCCTATCATCGCACTGGGAATTGGAAGCAAGGAATTTACAAGTGCAATAGCTTCATCCAAAAATGACTTTGAAAGCCATAGCTTTAACTAAATCTGATGAAATATAATGTGGCCCTTTTTCCATGCAGCATAGCTAACGGGTGCTTCTAGGTCCTTGAGAAATGAATACACTGCCTTTGAAATGGGAAACCCTCTTACATCTTTTTTTCTGTGCAGATTCACCTTGTCTGAAATGAATATACATAGGATGTAGGAAAATCTAATTTAGTTAAAAGATGGTAGGCATCCTAACGAAAATAAAAAGAAAAGACAGAATTTTACTAGAAAGAAAGAAAGTGAGCTCCAAACCATAACTTAATTAAATAAATTAGCTAAGCAAACCATACACAGTGACTATGCTGGCAAGCTGAGGAATATCTTCTTCATCAAGAACCAATCTTTGTATATCAATAAGCTAGACTGAGAGGGATGTCAATGCAGCACCAATAGACATTCTGATTGCAACAGACAAATGGAAGGAATTATTTCATCAAACGAACTTGAATGAGAGCACCACCTTTCAACTTACATCATTATGGACTTTAAAATAATAATTAGAGTCAAAATATGATAATAAATTACTCAAGAATAAAAAAAATAGTCGAACGAGGTATAAGATGGTTGAAATCCCATGTATGTGCTGACCTCTTGCTCTGTTACACAATCTTGTAAACACGTGAGATGCTTAATTTATTCTGTATAAGATGGTTGAAATCCCACCATGGCTATTAATTATCTCTAGAAGAAAGCAAGGTAAAACATCATGTATTCATTCAAATAGATTGCAATCTACTAAGGTGTCTTCACATGAATGGCATGCACAGCCACATTTCTGGATGGATTTTGTTAAAGGCTTCCTGATCTGTATGCTGAGAGAGGCTGTATGCTGTGATGGTTGAAATCCCACCATGGCTATTAATTATCTATAGAAGAATGCAAGGTAAAACAGCATGTATTCATTCAAATAGATTGCAATCTACCAAGGTGTCTTCACATGAATGGCATGCACAACAACATTTCTGGATGGATTTTGTTAAAGGCTTCCTGATCTATATGCTAAGAGAGGCTGTATGCTGTGATGGTTGAAATCCCACCATGGCTATTAATTATCTCTAGAAGAAAGTAACAAACAACATGCAGTCCATTAAAATAGATTGTACCTTACTAAGGTGTCTTCACATGAATGGCATGCACAAAAACATTTCCGGATGGATTTTGCTAAAGGCTTCCTGATCTGTATGCTGAGAGAGGTTGTATGCTGTGATGGTTGAAATCCCACCATGGCTATTAATTATCTCTAGAAGAAAGCAAGGTAAAACATCATGTATTCATTCAAATAGATTACAATCTACTAAGGTGTCTTCACATGAATGGGCGTGTCAAAGAACATTTCGGATGGATTTTGTTAAAGGCTTCCTGATCTGTATGCTGAGAGAGGCTGTATGCTGTGATGGTTGAAATCCCACCATGGCTATTAATTATCTATAGAAGAATGCAAGGTAAAACAGCATGTATTCATTCAAATAGATGAAATCCCACCATGGCTATTAATTATCTCTAGAAGAAAGCAAGGTAAAACAACATGTATTCATTAAAATAGATTGCAATCTACTAAGGTGTCTTCACATGAATGGCATGCACAACAACATTTCCGGATGGATTTTGTTAAAGGCTTCCTGATCTATATGCTGAGAGAGGCTGTATGCTGTGATGTTTGAAATCCCACCATGGCTATTAATTATCTCTAGAAGAAAGCAAGGTAAAACATCATGTATTCATTCAAATAGATTGCAATCTACTAAGGTGTCTTCACATGAATGGCATGCACAGCAACATTTCTGGATGGATTTCGTTAAAGGCTTCCTGATCTGTATGCTGAGAGAGGTTGTATGTTGTGATGGTTGAAATCCCACCATGGCTATTAATTATCTCTAGAAGAATGCAAGGTAAAACAGCATGTATTCATTCAAATAGATTGCAATCTACTAAGGTGTCTTCACATGAATGGCATGCACAACAACATTTCTGGATGGATTTTGTTAAAGGCTTCCTTATATGTATGCTGAGAGAGGCTGTATGCTGTGATGGTTGAAATCCCACCATGGCTATTAATTATCTCTAGAAGAAAGCAATGTAAAACAACATGTATTCATTCAAATAGATTGCAATCTACTAAGGTGTCTTCACATGAATGGCATGCAGAACAACATTTCCGGATGGATTTTGTTAAAGGCTTCCCGATCTGTATGCTGAGAGAGGCTGTATGCTATGATGGTTGAAATCCCACCATGGCTATTAATTATCTCTAGAAGAAAGCAAGGTAAAACAACATGTATTCATTCAAATAGATTGCAATCTACTAAGGTGTATTCACATGAATGGCATGCAAAACAACATTTCTGGATGGATTTTGTTAAAGGATTCCTAATCTGTATGCTGAGAGAGGCTGTATGTTGTGATGGTTGAAATCCCACCATGGCTATTAATTATCTCTAGAGGAAAGCGAGGTAAAACATCATGTATTCATTCAAATAGATTGCAATCTACTAAGGTGTCTTCACATGAATGGCATGCACAGCAACATTTCCAAATGGATTTTGTTAAAGGCTTCCTGATCTGTATGGTGAGAGAGGCTGTATGCTGTGATGGTTGAAATCCCACCATGGCTATTAATTATCTCTAGAAGAAATCAAGGTAAAACAGCATGTATTCATTCAAATAGATTGAAATCTACTAAGGTGTCTTCACATGAATGGCATGCACAGCAACATTTCTGGATGGATTTTGTTAAAGGCTTCCTGATTTGTATGCTGAGAGAGGCTATATGCTGTGATGGTTGAAATCCCACCATGGCTATTAATTATCTCTAGAAGAAAGCAAGGTAAAACAACATGTATTCATTCAAATAGATTGCAATCTACTAAGGTGTCTTCACATGAATGGCATGCACAACAACATTTCTGGATGGATTTTGTTAAAGGCTTCCTGATCTGTATGCTGAGAGAGGCTGCATGCTGTGATTTTCCCAATGCAAACAACACAAATTGAATGTCTTTTGAAGCATGTGAAATATATAACAAGCAGCACTAAGGTGTCTTCACATGAATGGCATGCATAGCAACATTTCCGGATGGATTTTGTTAAAGGCTTCCTAATCTGTATGCTGAGAGAGGCTGTATGCTGTGATGGTTGAAATCCCACCAAGGCTATTAATTATCTCTAGAAGAAAGCAAGGTAAAACAACATGTATTCATTCAAATAGATTGCAATCTACTAAGGTGTCTTCACATGAATGGCATGCACAGCAACATTTCCGGATGGATTTTGTTAAAGGCTTCCTGGTCTGTATGCTGAGAGAGGCTACATGCTGTGAGTTTCCCAATGCAAACAACACAAATTGAATGTCTTTTGAAGCATGTGAAATATATAACAAGCAGCACTAAGGTGTCTTCACATGAACGGCATGCACAGCAACATTTCCGGATGGATTTTGTTAAAGGCTTCATGATCTGTATGCTGTGATGGTTGAAATCCCACCATGGCTATTAATTATCTCTAGAAGAAAGAAAGGTAAAACAACATGTATTCATTCAAATAGATTTCAATCTACTAAGGTGTCTTCACATGAATGGCATGCACAACAACATTTCCAGATGGATTTTGTTAAAGGCTTCCTGATCTGTATGATGTGAGTTTCCCAATGCAAACAGCAAAAATTGAATGTCCATTGAAGCATGTGAAATATATAACAAGCAACATACGTATATGTTTGTGGGGAAAGAAACTTTTTTGATACTTGTAATAGACTCGAACAAATAACGACAGATTGAAGCACATAACACAAATGAACAAAACAAGATTGAAGAAACAAATAACAGATGTCTGTGCTAACCTCTTGCTCTGTTACAACATGTATTCATTCAAATAGATTGCAATCTACTAAGGTGTCTTCACATGAATGGTATGCACAACAACATTTCCAGATGGATTTTGTTAAAGGCTTCCTGATCTTGAATCAAAACCTTGATGAATCTGCATCATAAATTATGTACCAACACACATCTAAGCATCCACATGTCAATTTATTTGTTCAAGCAATCCACAATATAGTCTTAAACTATATAAAGTCCAAGGCATTGTAGCAATTATATGTTCTAACCTTAGAATCAAAGTTCATTGTTCATCTTGAACAATGTGTTCCACTCATATGAAATGTGCTAGTGGCAAATTTTCCAAAATGGCATCATGATCATCTATCGATAACCTCCATTGTCGCTATTTTTTTCTACTCTTCACTTGCTTCAATTGCAGTCGAGTTGCTATGACCAAGTGACTATATTGGGCATAAATAACCTCTGGCTGGTAATCTTGAAAAATAATATGATCTTTACATTTCTTTACTTCTTCAAAGAAATGTCCCATTAACACCATTGAACTGATTGGGTATGTATAATTTGATGGATCATTATACTCTTGCAACAACGTGGATTTAGACATAGTGCATCGTAATAAATAATAATGCACTTTTTCTTGATTATCTTCTGGTGCAATGATAGCAAAGACATCACCTTCTCTAACCATATCAGAGACACGATCATTATCATTGTCAATGATAGCCACTTCATTGTCCATTTCCTTGTCACTCACATTTCCAAATGGGGGCAATGGTGTCAATTGTTCGAGTTTCCATGGTTGAACAAATTTCTTAATTTGGTTTTCACATTCATCGATGGACTCTGTCTGATCAATACATGCATAACAAAAGAAAGAGCACTTTCGTTTCTCAATGCAATGTATATTTGTCATGTCCTTACTCCTAATTGAGTGTAAAATTCTTGTTTTAGGGATTACACTGGCATTATATGGTAATGATCTATCAACATCACCCATTGCAATATTCCAAAAGTACCTGCTTGAGAAAAACACACACATATGTATGAGTCAAATTTTGAAAAATATTAAATATTTTTTTGATAACAAAATACGTGCACATATATGTATACACATATATATATATCTACACATGTATAATATATTCTTAGTTAAATGTGTATGCTTAACTATGCACATGAGCCATCCTTGGGTTTGATAGATGACTTAAATTGCCCTTGCACCAATTAACAACATCTAAAGAATTTGCAAGTCGGCAAGCAGAGTGATTCAATTGATACCTCCTAAGTGTACGTTTTACGCATGCCCCAGCACCATCATGCTCTCCTTTTCCATACCCTGTCTCAAAGAAATTCCATGTATGTTGAATGTTTATTTTCCTATGAAGACAATGTAAGGATTCTGGACACCACATATCTCCACAATGGTATGATATTGTCCAATTTTGGGCCTAAGCCCTCATGGCTTTGCTTATGGGCTTTACCCCAAAAGGCCTCATACCAATGGAGATATTTGTCCATCCTTATATAACCATGATCCTCCCCACTTCTAGTCAATGTGGGACTTTGGTCGTATACCCAACAATCCTCCCCTCGAACAAAGGACCATCGAGCCTCCCCTCAAATTATTATCCATCTGTCCACTCTCTACCAACCAGGATTCTCCGCTCCAATGCGTTGGAAGCACACGCCTTACATGGAGTACCACCTGCCTCGAGAGCTTGCTCTATCCCAGGTCAACTCCTCTTCACCGTGTTGGGACCAGGACACGTCCATGAAGAATCCGGAGCATACCGCCTGTCTAACCGAGCTCATCCATGGATCCCATCGTGATATTACCGGGGCCCACCACCTTCGTTCGGCATTTGAGGATTCATCCACTTCGCTAACTTCGGGGCATGGCTCCGATACCACTTGTAAGGATTCTGGACACCACATATCTCCACAATGGTATGATATTGTCCACTTTGGGCCTAAGCCCTCATGGCTTTGCTTATGGACTTTACCCCAAAAGGCCTCATACCAATGAAGATATTTGTCCATCCTTATATACCCATGATCCTCCCCACTTCTAGTCAATGTGGGACTTTGGTCGTATACCCAACATGCAGGCCATCTGTGGTGATTTGGGAAAATTGTGTTAACAGTCTGGAAAAGAAGTATTCTGCCAGATTGAATAGGTAGTTTAATATTTAAGTAGATGCATGGAATGTCAGTTAGTTAAGGTGGAACATCAGCATCCTGCCGGCCTTTTGAACCCTTTGCCCATTGCAGAATGGAAGTGGGACACCGTTTCCATGGACTTCATTACAGGATTACCCAAAACCAAATACCAGCATGATTCTGTAATGGTAGTGGTAGACTCTTTAACCAAAGCTGCTCACTATATACCAGTAAAATCTACCTTTGGAACAGCTCAAGTAGCGAATGTGTTTCTGAAGGAGATAGTAAGGCTCCATGGAGTTCCTAAGGTGATTGTGTCTGATAGGGATGCTAAGTTTACAATAGCCTTTTGGAAGGGGTTATTTGGAGGAATGGGCACTAAATTGAATTTTAGCACCGCCTACCACCCTCAGACGGATGGTCAAACGGAAAGAACAAATCAAATTTTGGAGGACATGCTGAGAATGTATGTGATGGATAGACCCTCAAAGTGGGAAGATTTCTTACATTTAGCTGAATTTGCCTATAATAACAGCTATCAATCCTCCATTAAAATGAGCCTGTTTGAGGCACTGTATGGAAGGAAGTGTCGTACCCCTTTGAGCTGGAGTCAGCCAGAAGACAAACTGATGTTGGGACCCGATGCTTTACAAGAAATGGAAGGAATTGTCAAACATATACAAAAGAACATCAAGACAGCACAAGATCGCCAGAAGAGTTATGCAGATAAGAAAAGAGTGCATAGAGAATTTAAAGTTGGGGAGCATGTATATTTGCGTATTAAACCCAAAAAGAGCACCCTTTATGCTGGGAGTTGTGCAAAATTCGCCCCTCGATATTGTGGTCCCTTTGAAATATTAGAAAGGGTGGGACCAGTGGCTTACAAACTGGCCTTACCACCCCATGTTAGAGTTCATGATGTATTTCATGTTTCATTGCTAAAAAGATATGTGCATGATGCTTCTCACATAGTTGATTGGAATGTTGTACAGGTGGAACCAGAAGGGGAGTTTCTGCCAGAACCGCTTCAAATATTGGAGCGGGAAGAAATTGAATTGAGAAGCAGAACGGTAGCCAGAGTAAAGGTGCAGTGGAAGCACTTTACTGCTGAAGAAGCTACCTGGGAACGAGAGACTCAAATGATGGAAAAATATCCATTTTTATTTGCAAAATAAACTCTAGTAGTTGAATAACAACACCGAGGACGGTGTTTATTTTCAGAGGGGGAATATGTAACACCCCCAATTCATGTGATTGCATTTTAAAGTTAGATACTTGAACTTTACATCCTAAGGGGAGTGGACCCCAAAGGATAATTATTTTTTGAATGTAATTAAACATTTAATTGAGGAAATGAATAAATTATTGTGGTGCAAATTGACCAAAAATGAGATGATGAGATCACTTGCTAAATCTGTGAGGATGGATGAGGCAAATATTTCCCCACAATCTTTCAAAAAATCCTTTGAAGATAGTAAGTTTTAAATTTAGATTTTTGAGGAAAAATCTGAATTTCCCCAATGATGAGGAAAGTAGTTGGGAAGAGGTAAAAAGTTGGAAAGCTGAGGAAAAGCATAAAACAGCTTTAAAGAATCCCTAAGTGGGAAGCCTAGGCAAACAGGAAGAAAAGCATCCTGAGATTCTGGACGCAGAATTAGAAACATGCTTTAGGGAACAATAGCTTAAATAAGCTGCTCTTGTACAGATTAGAGGTTAATCTGCTATAGGAGGTGATCTCAGCTCGGGGGTGAGTTCTGGGAGATAGAAGAACTCTAAGGTTGGGAGGTTGGTCTACTGCACAAGTGGTATGTCTCTGAGAAAATTTGTTTTATTGTTTGTTATAGTATGAATTGGCTACATATAAAAACCAAATTTATTTCTAAGTTAGTTCATATTATTAGGCTACATTTAACAGAATGAAATCACCAGGTAGTAACCTGATCATTCTGTATAGTTGTAGAAGAACATCCTGTAAAGTGGAATTCCACATAATGTTTAAACCCCGGGTGGGTCTAAATCTGAGGAAACCTTGTTCTTTCAGGAAACACTGTGGAATTGTGTTTAATTTGCTTCTGTTTCCTAGCATAATTTTTATGACAGTTACTATAGAGAGAAATCAAATTCACTATAGTATACCAGAACCATAGCAGGATATAAATTAAGACTTATACTGTTTATGAAAGAAAAGAGGGAGAGAATCAATAAACTGATCTCATGTTCAGCCAAAAAACTCTGTTATAATTCCAGAGATTAAATAGTGTAAATCAATCAGGTTTTGCATGAGTCACTTTGTCTAGGGGAGGAAAGGAGTACCTAGTTATAAACAAAATGTACTAGAAACTATGTTCTCTTGAAACTTCTCTAATTTCATATCACTGAAATTGATTTCGTATAAGGTATAAATTATGAGTAAGAAGTTGAGAACTATAGTAGCAAAGAGTCAATTTATTTCAACAGTATATTAACAATAGTTCCATTATTCAAGAGGAAAAAGGTGAAGGGGTTCAAATCCCATAACCAGCCTTCAAAAACATTTATTACCATGTACATAGGTAGACAAGAGCTGGGTAACTAGATATAATAAAACGAGAAGAAATTGAAGAATGGAAAGTTATGCAGACAGTTCTGGAAAATAGTTCTAGACTTCCATAAATACTATCTATGTTAGAAGTGAAAATGGACACATAATTTCCAGTATGCCATTCATCTGCCAGAAAATTTCAATATAACCATGAATAGAGAAACTGTCATTTGACACAATAATATTAATATACATCAGAAGAAGAGATAGAAATTATATAAAATCTTCCTAAAAATTCTGATGATATGGAACCATAATGGTGTTACCACAATCCTTTTTCTGTGCTGACGAGCACACTAAACAAAGTCAAATTTCATGGTATATATATATAGAAAAAGAATTACACACGATTTATACAGTCCCGGTAAAATTATACTGTGGCATAGTATATTGAAATTCAACCTAACAGCATAGGGAACATATATATATATGTCCTATAATGTCAAAAAAAAATATTACATAAGGAGCCTATCAGGCTGGGGAGAAAAAGACTTGCAACCCCTATCTCAGCAGAACAAATCTAAATGAGTGCTCTTCTGCGCAACAGTATAGGATGTCGATATTACATTTCGACGCTCATGAAAACGACGCAACAAGAGAGGAGCAATAAATCCCATAAGAATACCGACCTAGACGGCAAAGAGGTCCACGTTAGCAACCCCAACGATTGAAAATATTAAGTGCTGTGTTTACAAACATGCCATAACCATTCGTTTACCTGTAAACGACAAAGGTAAACAAAACAAAAAGGAAATTAGTCCAATTTCGCTAGCGTAGGGAATCAAGTGAAAGATGAAAAATACTAAGATTAAAACAATACCTGTGGAGCATAAGGTTCAGACACATCGAGCCCTGCAATCAAATTTGTATACAGAGAGGGATTAATATGCAATACCTTGGAAAAGAGTAGGGAGGAAGTTACAATTTAAGACAGAGACGAGACACACAAGAATATACCTCATAAAAACCCACTGAATATTAGACGTCTGCTTGACAGGGATGCGCATCATGCGACACAGGAGGCGTAAAACGAACTGGTCTCGTCCTATGAAACCGCCATGGTAGGGTAAACGATAACCCTGAAAGAGGAACTCAACCTCATTATGGTGCTGAGCGTATGACTCACATATCTTATGGCATATCTTAAAACAAAAAGTATTCCCCTTACTGAGGATTGAATACATAATCAAATTCGGCGTATGGCCAGCCATGAGCAACGGCCTGAAATCATTTAAGCATACAATAAAGTAAACAATGAGTGCTGAGGTAAATTACCTGATATATTGTTGATAAAACTGAAGCGCCATGGTTTTCTATGCAACAGAGAATCACAAACCCTCGGCCGAATGCAGAATGGTGTCGGCACAGAGGTGCGCAACGCAGTGAAGAATGCAGAAACCCGACTTAGCTCTACCATAGAGACTTATATAACTCTTTGATAACCGCCTTAACCCTAACCAGAATCGCTTACCATCGTCCACTTGGCAGGATCGTGGAAGTCAAGCCACGGATCAAGGGTAGCTGTGGAGAGTTAATACTACCGTATTGTGTTAATGGAGTGTAAGTCCAAATTTAGAGCGATTTGTCCTGCGCATAGATTGGCATGGTTGCAAGTCGAGCTAGCGCATCGACGTGGATTCACCAGGTAAGCGAGCGAAGGGGTATGACGAACTCCACAAACCATACAACATTCAATTAGTATTATAATGTCTGACGTGGATACCAGTTCCTCTCGGCGATGAAATTAGCAACCAAAATCCATTTCGACCATATGCTCTACATGTATATTGAGTTAAATGCAAAGTACAATAATTGAAATCGATTTGGAAATCCTATGTGCCGTAATGGGTGGTCACGTCAATAGGCGGATATGAGAGTTAATATCAAACGCATGGAACCAATCCATTCACAATATTATGTCGGATCATATAAACGACAAAAAACAAATCATTCCCTCAATTATATACCAAGATACATGGCGGAGGAAATCGTAAATATGAATAGTGGAAAGGTTCATTTAAACCATGTTTTGTTATACGTATTAATGTGCCATAGGGTTACATTATACTCAATAATTAAATCAATGAGTTATGTGACCGTAATTCAAAGGCGAATTCGCGAAGGTATGCGAGACAAGTGTAAAGGCCAAAGATATGAGGAATAGATTCACCCTTGAAATGCAAATGACATGAGGTAAGAAGTAGGAGTAGAGGTGTTAATTTCGACAGCATATGATAATGTAAAGTATCATGATAAATAGGTGAAATGTCATAGTAAATCTATACTTACAAGTCTGAGTTCATGAAGAAAATTTTTGTTGGGTGTGAAATTTGGAGGTGTGACACCATCTCTTTTTTTCAGGCTTGAATGAGGCAATGGAGACTTGACCATTACTCAATGTCTTCCTTGAAGAGAGATGGATCCCATAGAGTGAAAAAAGCATTCATTCTTTCTGATTTTTCTTTTTTTCCTATCATTAGGGGAATTTTGAGGTCCAAAATGGGCCTCCTAAGGAAATTATAAAATAATAGTGGAAAACATCAAATAAGATTTGATGACATCATCAAATTTTAGAGGGAAAAATGGAAAAACTACTTTTTCAACTCATATTTTCAACTTATCTCCCAAAGTTTTTACTCAAATTTCAAGCAGGAGTACTCGTTGGAAGCGAAATTTAATTCCCCATCCAAGGAGTACCCATGTTTCATACTTTCGATGGGTCCTAGTACACGAAAAATGAGAAATACATAAAAAAACGTGATTACAATCACGTTTTTTATGTATTTCTCATTTTTCATGTAGTAGAGTTCATTGAAAGTATGCCACATGGGTAATCCTTGGATGAGGAGTTAAATTTCGCATCCAACGAGTACTCCCGCTCGAAATTTGAGTAAAAATTTTGGGAGATAAGTTGAAAATACGAGTTGAAAAAGTAGTTTTATTATTTTATTATTTTTTAATATTTTTACCCTTTTATTTAAAAAATGGTGAATCATCCCAAGAAGTTGACACCAAGAAGTTGACATACTCCATCATCTTGAATCCTATTGGTTGTTATAAAGTTTATTTTTTTTGTACATTTTTCTTAAGAGGCCCATTTTAGACCTCAAAATTCCCCTAATGGAACCCTAGGCAGAATATTCTTTGCAAAGATATTGTTGGGAACTTAATTTTTGATGGAATTTTTTAGGATTATTTATATGATACAAAAATGGGCAATAATATTTTCATTTTGTGATGAAGCCCATAGGTGGTATTTTTTGGTGAACTTGGCATTCTCTTCTCTGTTTGGTCTACAATAATCTAGGATGCCTTGCAAGGCTTGATTTCTTTCAAAATAATCTTAAAAATTCGTATTATTATTATATATAATAAGGACTAATGAGTTTGGAGTTTCTTGGGTCTGATTTTACTTGCATCTCACTTGTCTTGTTTTCTTTTGTGTATTGTTTAATGAGTGGTGACTCAAACATGGTGTTTATTTTCTTGTATTTGATTTAGCTAAGTGATTAGTACATATTTCATTTTCATTAAAATATAAACTAGGAAAATTATATATCCTTCTATAGATCTTGCATATTTGGTTTGGGTATGTTTTCTTGTAGTGACAATGGAGGTCTTTGCCTTCTTGGTTGCCACAATTTTTTGATAGGCCTAAAATTTCTTTGTTGGATATATGTTGTATTTTTTTCATATTTATGTAAGTAGATCTTGACATTTCATTAAAATGGATTGGTTAATTATTTCGATTGTTTTTTATTACAATATTCTGTGGCATTTTTGGTTTAGATCTATGCATTTTGGGTTAGATTTATATTTCAAATTGTTTTCTATTTCGAAATGTTCACTGAGAAAGTGTGGGGTTTCCATATTTTTTGTTGAAGAATGAAAATGTGTCTCTTCCCTTTTTGTAGAGTTTCCATTGGATTGAAAAATTGGACCTATCATTTTTTGTTTCATAATATGTGAATAGAAACAAGTAATCTATATTGAATTAAAGATTCACTCCACACCCTTGACTGAAAATGAGCATAGAATAAAGAGTTAATAAAATTTATCAAAACAGTTTTTGAAATTGTTGTAAACCAATTTAAGATTGTGTGTGGTACCTTGGATTAGGATTCTAGTGTAAAATCTCAAATGTAATAAAGGTATATCTATTTATTAGTAGAGAGAGACTAAACACTCCTTCACATAGATCACTTTCTAGGAATATCCTATGACATAAGAGTCAAGCAGGAGGTCACATTAGAAGTAGGTGAAGTGATATTCCCTCTCCATTTATTTTTAGTGTTTTTTGGAATACTATGATTACAGGGTTCTCCCAAGGGAAAAATTGTCTATGAAAAAACACTTTTGGAGTTTTTTTTCTTAGCTTCATCATCAGTGCATGTGGTTCCTACTGAAAACTCCTACCCCTAGTCATTCAATTGCTATGTGGTACCATAGTGGAAAATATTTACTATAAACTTCCTATGTAAGCATGGGTGGGAAGTTCCTATGGTATATTAGTTAGACATTACATCACCATGCTTCTGATCATATGCAGTGATTCTGTAACACCCTCCTTTCACATTTACGTAAGCTAACTAGTCTACCAAGGTAAACATGTGACAAAGAGTTATTATGATATTATTCAACGTCCTAGATAACCTTAAGAAACTGGAATCGACAAACCTAAACCTTATTGAATTATCTTAGGTTGTAAAAGCCCCCCAAGAGCTAAACCACCTATCCAGGTGTCCAAATGCTGAGTTAACCTTCCTTTTCAATGATTTGGACTCCTAGTTGCATGCACAAGATTGCATCCATGCGAGTGAAACCTTCCAGTTGCATGCATAACCACTGCAATGGTGTGACTATAGTGTTTTTTAGCCAATTCTATTTTTGAGACCGCAAAATTTGTGCCACCATTTTAGGGCTAGCCTCTAGGTCACTACCCAGAACTTGATGAGACTTTCCAAAACTACAAATGACACAAATATTAAGCCTATAACAAAAAAATTTTATCAAGTAATTTACCTAACATAGCCTAACCTTGACATACATTTCGTTAAACATATGGCAGACATGTAATCTATAGGTCATAATAAGAGATTTGAACATATGGATCTCATACTTATATGCGAATATTCAAGAAGGTCTAATACCCTATCATAATAGCTACAATAACATTTGTTAGTCCATGCATTCATCAACTATTTATGTATTAATCAAACATGTGAATATATATAACCAATATACATCATTTAACCACCATATAACCAGCATATAAACTAGAGAATAACCAACATATAAAACATGGAAACTCAACCATATTACACCATCATAATTAATACATATATACATGAATAAAAATAGAAAATACCTCTTATTCACATATTAAAATTCCAACCAAGTCAGGGACTTCCATGTACCACCCAACCATAGACTGGGTTGAACCAAATATTTATTTCATCTAGTCAACCACGAGACATATTCCAAGCATGAATTTGGGACTCACAACAGAACCAATCTAGGTTTCCTCAGGCTTTATCATTGTTAGTACAAGGAAGCACTCCTTGAATGAAAAAATACTAATCCTTACACATCATGGTTCATTTCAAATTAAAGGTTTTGAGTGGTGGGATGGCTTCTTAAAGAGCTTGATTTTTTTATTTTTTTATTTTTTATTTTTTTTTATTCAAGACTTTCATGCATTTGGCAAGCTGTGGGGATCACAATTTGGACCACGGCCTAAAATTAGCTAAAAATTCAAAGTGCTCAAAATTGTTTTAGACCTGAAAAATTGGATAGAGTTTTTCACTAGGATTTTGGCACAACTCATTTCATCAAAATCTGAGTCCATATGATTGAGTTATTGTCTCTTGTTCGATTTTCGAAAGAGGGAAAAAATGGGCAGAGGAGGTACATGTATGATGTGGTACCGCAATCCACTCATGAGGAAAGTCCTATAGAAACAACCAATGACATCATGCCAAGTGGCACTTTCAAATTCTCCAATGTGGACTATGAGGGAAATTTTCTCCTATCCTAAGTCTAAATCAAATTATATGATTCGTGTAATTTTATATTATTCACATTTTTATTTAGGACCAATGAGGGCAGGACCCATGGTATAGCTAGGGGCTGCCACGTGCCCCCACCCCATGGCCTTGGAGAATGGTAGGTTCGAATTATGTTAAGTTTCAATGTTTGATTGGTGGGCATATACATACATATATATATATATATATATATATATATATATATATATATATATATATATATGGTGTTAAATATTATAACCTAAGTTGAAAAAAAACCATATTATATGACGGGCCTAGCCATATTTGGAGGAGCGCTACCAACTATTCGGAGCAGTCTTAACTTGGTGAACCAACTCTACATTAGGAGGAAATTCTAGTTATAAATCTTAACAAAATATTATGGTCAGATCGGGGGTCGAACACCCAACCTACTCCAAACTACACCGACATCTTACCAACTCCCCTACCACGTGGTTCTTAACCACTATAGCTTCCACCCAAACTTGAAGTTTAATGCGTCGTCCAATGGAGGTCTGGAGGGGACTAGCCCCCTGCCCGTGCACCCAAGCGCTTGAGACCGAGAGCTCTGATAGAGAAAATCTGCAGAAATTTAAACCGTTTTTAATTAACGCATAAACGTGGTTAAGCCAAAATTAACTGGTGATTAGCACTAAGGGCACTTAAACTTAAATCTGCACTTATCTATCCACTAAGCATGATTAGTGCCTAATTATTCCATGCCTATCTTGGTGTATTTTTAGGGAGTGCACCAAAGTTGGAAAATTTTCTATTTCTAGAATGTTAATTGGTGTTTTTCTAGTTTTGGTGGAGGAAATTGGGGAAAAATTAAATGTGCTCTATCCTGAGTATATTTGAGCCAAATTTTAAAAATGAATAATCATTTTCTATTATTTTGGACCTTTTGAAGCCAATGGAGAATATTTCATAGGCATTTCGAGACTTTTTGATGTGAAAATGCTACAGGGAAGTTTCATGGATCCTAGGGCCACCACGTGTTAGAGGCATAGCCAGAGGATCCAAAAGCTATTATGAGTGAATGAAAAAATAATTTTGGATGATTGGCATGTTTTAGAGATAGTGAGACTAGTTTCAGGAGTAGATGATGAATTCTAAGGGTTTTTTTACCACATGGTAGCTCACGGAAGCTCAAGGACACTAGCAAAAGAGGTCATTCCCAAGGGAGCCATGGTCCATTTCCAGTGATTGAATAGTCAATATAGGGGTATTTTGGTATTCTAAGCCCATTGGTACAATCTAAAAAACCAATGGAGTTGAGCTTCAACTTGCAAAACAGTTTGACCATCTTAATCACAGAGAGCCTAGTCCATTAATGGAGGCTCAAGGAGATGTAGTCCAAGTGTTGAGGGTAAAATCCTTTATTATTTTGTTGTTGTGTGTTTCTGGTTAATTTTATGTAAACTATGTTTCTTTTTCATGCATTTAATAAGATAAAAAAAATTGTTAATCTCTCACACATAAATCATGTAAAAAATACATAAACTTGACACAAGAATTCAATTGCACTAATGGATGTATTAGCACGATCCTTAGATTATTTAAATGGAATAGAAGCTGCTTTCATAGAAAAAAAATTCAGCCACCTATTCCAGATCAAGTATGTATCAGATCTGATATTATCTCATTATAGCCACGGATATCTAGGGTTATTTATTGGTTGTTGAATTGTGCAAGGATAATTTAACAGTTTGAAAGTTTATCTGTGAATGAGAAGTTGGATTGAGAGCTTGGTTCTGAAACCACAATAAATAAGTTTTTCAAGCTTTGTGAATTTTTTGAATCTTTTATTCATTATAATTGTGATGGAAACTCCATTAAGTGGTGATTATAAACCATCCTCCTTTGTAAGACTCTTTGATAAAGAGATGGTGCATGACATATACATCATGAGCAATATGGTGCAAAATTTGTATGAAGATGTAAGGGAGAACACTAAACTCCAAGAGAAGCTGGTTTTCATGAAGAAAGAGAAGAAAGAATTTCTTAAAAAGATGCATGAGATGGAGATTCAGCTCCATGATGACAAAGAAGCCTTAGCCAAGCATGTGCTTGAAGAAGAGGTAAATAATTCAATTTTGTCTTCAATTTCCTCTCAAGATAAATGTGTATGTTTTGTTCTTTTGAAAAACGCACTAGAGGAATATGGTCCAAATTGATGATGAAAATTGGCTATGAAGGTCAACGATTAGGAAAATATGCACAAGGCATAGTAGAGGAAATTATGTTTGAGGAAAGGCCTAAGTATTTGGGTCTTGGATATTGAAAAATTTATGAAGAAAAATCTAAAGACACGAAGGCACTTGAAACAGTTCCAAGAAGGACTTTTGTTGCAGGTTCCAACCCTCAAACATGTAATGTTTGTAATCAAGATGAATGCAATTTTTTGAAACCCACTTTGCTAGAATAAGATGTTCTTGAGCATGCAACCATCAGATATGGTGAACAAGAGAGTAGTTACAACTGGTCTTCAAAATAGAGTTGAAACCTCTTCAATTTCATATCATCAAGAAGGTGATAAAGATGAACATTCAAAGCAACATTCAAGGTATACTTATTCCTATAATAATTTTGTTTATGATTATGATAAGCATGAAAAATTTGCATGCATGAATGGGAGAAAAGGTTGTTGTTCATATTGTGGTTTGTATAACCATCAAGTTTCAAGATGCTGGAAGAGAATGATAGCATAGAGGAAATATTCAAAGCAAAGGTGGTTTGAACAGAAGATGCAAAATATTTGCACTCATTGCCAGAATAAGGGACATCGAATTGCCCAATGTTGGACACTGCATCCAACCACTCATCCAAAGCATTTGAATCAAGTGGAGAAAAATAATGACGAGAATGGAATAGGAGATTCCATCATCGATGTGAGTCAAGATGATTCACAAGAAGAGGATGTTCAATAGGAAAAATCACCATTGAAGTGGCTTGGTAAGAAATGGATTGATTTCTTGACCAAGTAAGGCAAGCATTTCCTTTGTAGATAAATGAAAATTTCAGCTTTATGTATGCATGAATTTCTGTCAAAAGTATGACAAGTTGCGGCATATTATCACAACTTGTATGATGCAAGATTGCATGTGAATGTTTTTCAGATGAAGGCATTTCTATTTGTTGCAAAATTTCACCAAGATGGTGTAAAAGATGGGTATTTCACTCATTTATGTTGCAGAAATTTATCATTCAGTTCAGCTCGTATGATCACCCATATGTTTTCGGTTTATGTACTTATTTGTATATGAAAGAGAGAGTTGAAGAGTGTACATATACATGAGCTTTTGTATGTGTAAATATATACATTCATGAGTGTTGTCAATATATATCATGGAATGTCTACTTGTGTCGATTGTAATGCAAATATTTTTATCTGCTTGTGTCGATTGTGTTGCAAACATTTCATATGAATTTATTTCGATTGTGTTGCACATTCATGTCTACTTGTGTTGTTGATGTCACCTGTTGTTTGTCGACTATGTTTGTCGATTATGTTGATTGAATTATATTTTAGTCGATGGTGTTTGTCGATTGTGAGTTGATATTGGATGAACCAATGTGCAAGAAGATCGCCATGTACTTGTTGTGACATGAGGTGACAGTCATTTCTTTGAAAGAGAAAAAAAATGAGGTGGTCGTCATTTCAATTCTTGCATAATGTTTTCTTTTCAAGATTGATTGTGTGTTCTTGTGATAAGATTTTGCAGGAAGTTTGAGGTCCATTTAGTAGGAAGTGGACGAGATTCAAAGTGTTTTGTAGCCATTGCAAAACAATTTGGTATTTTTTTTGAAGCTAAGAGTTCACTCATATTGCAAGCTTAATTTGGGTAAGAGGAATTCCAAGAAGAAGCTTGTATGCATTTGTTTCAAGAGTGAATTGATTCTCAGTGGGAAGGCTAACAATTTTCCAAGCACATAGAGATATATTTGGTACAACATGATATGTATCAGTTTACAACAGCTAGCAATGATGAAGTGGGTCAACAACAACTAGAGAGAAATGGTTGAGAGACATAGCTAGTTGCAATGCAAGGCATGTCAATGTGATTTTGAAAGAAGACATGTCAAGTAAAATCAGTTGACATAACTTAAAAGCATAAGAGTGTTGAATTTCAAGAAGATAATTATTAGCTTTTGTGGGTACAAAATCCTATTAGTGGGAAGGAGTGATCAGAATTTGGATTAGGCCCTAAAATTAGCTAAAAATTCAAAGTGCTCAAAATTGTTTCAGACCTGAACGATTGGATAGAGTTCGTCGGTAGGATTATGGTGCAACTTGTTTATCAAAATTGAAGCTCGTATGACTGAGTTGTGGTCTATTGTTCACTTTTTGAAATAGGAAAAAAATGAGTAGATCAAGTACAGGTATGAAGTGGTAGCCCAGAAAACTCATGAGGAAATTCCTCTAGCAACAGCTATTGACATCGTGCCAAGTGGCACCTTCAGATTCGCCAATGTGGACTATAAGGGAAATTTTATCCTATCCTAAGTCTAAATCAAATTATATAATTGGTGTAATTTTATATTATTGGAATTTTTATTTATGACCGATGAGGGTAGGACACGTGGTGCAGCTAGGAGACGACCATGCCTCCCCACCAGCGCTTAAAATCCGATGCGAATTATGTCAAGTTCGAATTTTTTTTTATTCTTGAATATATATATATATATATATATATATATATATATGTGGTGTTAAATATTATAACCTACGTTGAAAAAAACCGTATTATATGATGAACCTAGCCATATTTGGAGGAGCACTACCAACTATTCGTAGAAGTATTAACTTGGTAAACCAACTCTACATTTGGCAGAAATTATAGTCATAAATCTTAAAAAAATATTATGGTCAGATCGAGGGTCGAACACCTGACCTACTCCACACTACATTGACGGCTTACCAACTCCCCTACCATGTGGTTCTTAACCACTATAGCTTCTGCCTAAACTTAATTTTTAATGCATCGTCCAATGGAGGTCCAAAGGGGGCTAGCGCCCTCCCCATGTGCCCAAGTGCCCAAGCGCCCGAGACTGAGAGCTCCGATGGAGAAAATCTATGGAAATTTAAACCGTGTTTAATTAACACATAAACTTGGTTAAGCCACGATTAACTGGTGATTAGCGCTAAGATCACTTAAAATTAAATCCGCACTTGTCTATCCACTAAGCGAGATTACCGCCTAATTAATCCATGCTTATCTTGGTGGATTTTTATGGAGTGCACCAAAGTTGGTAGCTTTGCTATTTCTGGAATGTTAACTGGAGTTTTTCCAGTTTTGGTGGAGGAAATTGGGGAAACATTAAATGTGCTCTATCTTGAGCATCTTTGAGCCAAATTTCGAAAATGAGTAGTCATTTTTAACTATATTGGACCTTTTGAATCCAATGGAGAATATTTTAGAAGCATTTGGAGGCTTCTAGATGAAAATTTTCTACATAGAAGTTTCATGGAGCCAAGGGCCACCAGGTTTTGGAGCAATATCCGAAGGAGCTAGAGGCCATTATGAGTGAATGAACAGTTCATTTTGGGTGATTGACATGTTCTGGAGATATTGAGACTATTTTCTGGAGTGGATGAGGACTTCTAAGAGTGTTTTTTCCACAAATTAGCTTAGGGAAGCTCAAGGCCAGTAGTAGAAGAGGTCACGCCTAAGGGAGGCATGGTCCATTTCCTGTGATTGAACAATCAATCTAGGGGTATTTTTGTATCCTGAGCCCATTTTTACACTCTAAAAAACCAATGGAGTTAAGCATCATATTCTAAAATAATTTGACCATCTTAATATCAGAGAGCCTAGTCCATTGATGGAGGCTCAAGGAGATGTAGCCCAAGTGTTGAGGATGAAATCCTTTATTATTTTTTTGTTGTGTGTTGCTGGTTAATTTTTTGAAAATTATGGTTTTTTTTCATGCATATAATTAGCTAAAAACAATTGTTAATTTCTCACACATAAAGCATGTAAAAAACACGTAAACTTGACACAAGAATTCAATTGCACAAATGGATGTATGAGCATGATTCTTAGATTTTTTAAATGAAATAGAAGGTGCTTTCACAACAAAAAAAGTTAGCCACCTATTTCAGATCATGTGGAAAGTATAAATTGTATGAGTAAATTAGTAGTATAGGTGGAATATTGTAACAAATGAAAGGAGACAGATAGATGGTACTCAATCTAGAAATATTCTGATCCTAAATCAATCACACAGCTACAAGAGTGATATTTTACACAAGATCTGTTTTATGTAAAGGAAAAAACATTTATAAAGAATATTACATGCATAGATTATTTCATAAATATTTCATGAAACCTCCACTAACATGATCTACACAACATATATATGATTTCAGGAAATTAAAAAACATATAATTAACTATTAGATTCTCTATTATTTCTCCTACTCACACCTTACTAACTGCTGCAACTCATAAACCAAAAGAACAAAACAATGAGAAAAACACACCATACATTAGATAGTCCTTGAATCACAAAATCCTCCAACATGAAGTGAAAAAAGAGTTTTCTTTATTATAATAAGTCTTTAGGTAGACCAATATCCAACCTTGATATGGTATTTACAAATGATATTTAGACAAAGAGGGGCACCAACTCCATTTCTCCTAAAAATAAGGAACTACTCTTCCTCACATTACATTGGTGTTATACGACATTCAAGATATATCCTATTGAAATATAACTAACAAGACAGACGTAGATAAGAGAAGAGAAGACAGTTTGGACTGTGCTGCCGAGTGTGCTAACATGTTGCCCCTTTTTCTATTGATTTGTCTCTCCATGAATTTGGTTCTTTAATAATCACGTGTCTTAATCAAATGTGACCTTCAATAACCTCATAATAGGGTTGCTTCGCTTCCTTTTTAGTAGGCTATTTTTGGTTTGTGTCAGTACAAAAAATCTTATTATTCCACTCACTCGTAATAATTGTTTTCATTAATTAATTTTTATTCTATTAATAAAAATTAATTAATTAATATTTATTATGAATAAATGGAAGCTAATTAAAAATTCAAATATAACTTATTTGAAAAGGTTTTAGAATTAAAATTTACTAGGAATTAATTAATATGAAATTTAAAATTTAAAAGTTTATTAGGGTTTAATTAATGAAAATTGATTAAAATTCATTTATTAACATATATTTAGGTATATTATTTAAGATTAAAAAACATATCATATTAGTGTTATTTAATATATTCCCTTACATTAATAATTTAATTACACTATTTTAGGTTATAATTTTAGCAATTTTAGTTACTCTAGAAGTTAAATAAAAATTTAGGCATCAAAATTAATTTTAGACATTAAATAATAAATTTATAATAAATTAGAATCTATTTCAGGGTTATTATTTTAGAATTAGAATTAATTCAATTAATATATATGACTCAAAATAAAATAAAAAATTAAATATTTATTAAAATTTCAAAAATTTATTAATTTTTTTTTAAATATTTATTATTTAGAATTACATTATAATAAAAAGCTTAAAAGAAAAATTATAATAAAATAAATTTTATTTTAAATTGATTAGCATAATTTATTGTTAGCTCCTCTCATCATCATTAGCCTTCACTATTTATACCTTGACCTCTTGCGACCTTCTTTCATTCTTCATTCATTTCTCATCCTGAAGATGGATCCCCGTTGGTATTCGAAACATCAACAATTGTTTTATGATACCGTGGATAATCCGGTTTCTGCAAATAACGACAACCATAGAAGTTTGAGAACCATAAGCTCATAAAAACTTATTAAAATCACTTGACATATTCATATTGTTATGAGTCCTTATCATTCCTGAACTTGCTCTGATATACTGCTTACAGCTAACAAAAATCGTTTAAAACAGGCGCTACTGGAAATTCTGGTAAAAACCTGTAACTGCGCAAAAATTGTAATGCTACCGGAATTTCCAGTAGCGCTCTGTTTCTTTTTAAAAAAAATCACAACAAAGACTTGAAAAACCTTTGCAGACTTGTACATTCAAAAAATTGAGTTGTTGTTAAAAAACGTACTTAGTAAGCAAAAAGGTGTTTTTTTAGGAAACCCTTTTACCTTTCTTTCATATGGGTTGCAAATTCTGCAAGCTTGTCCAAGTTTGATTGTTTTTCAACAACTGATTTTGATCTTGTGACCCTGGTGGTTGTTGCTTTGGCAATGGTCTTTTTCTCTTTTGAACCCTTTTTAATTTTTCTTCTTTTTGAGGATTATTTTTTTTGATCTAAAGGGGATTTACCCTTATCTTTATTTTTTGCACTCTCTAGTCTCTGCAATTGAAGTATTTATAGTCTGTAACCCTTCATCTTGATTCTCTATATTTATGACCTTTGTCAGCAAACCTAGTTTATGCATGGGTTTGGATTTGAGGCTAAACTCGTTTTTGTCTCTGGTGTGTCTTTTTCTGCTACTAGAAACTGGTTTTGCATCCTCTTTCCTTCTCTTTCTGCTAATATCATACCCTGCATCCTCTAGTAGCTCCTCATCAGATTTAGTGGGATGGTATTCTTTTTGAGTATTTTGTTCAATTTCTTCTTCTGAATCTTCTGGTAGCACCTTTGCTTTGAATTTTTCTGCAGCCACATACTTTCCTCTCTAAGCTCTAGTATAAATTTTTAGAAAAGGAGGAATGCAAGGCAGTATATTCATTTATTTGGGCATATTGGTTGATGATCCTTCTCCTTTCTCCAACTTATTCTCAACCTTCATTGAAGGAGTGTTTTATTTTCTTCCTTTAGCCTTTTTATGGTTGTTCTCCTTCTTATCCTTTCTCTTTCTGCTTGGAAGACCGAGGATGTTGTTGTGAAGCTGGAGATAGCTGAGCTGGAATATCTAGTGTAGGTGCAGGTTGGCCTACCCTGTAAAACATAAAATGGTCCCATGACTGGTTTCTTTTCCTGAGTTCTTCCTCAACCAACAATTTAATAATATATTGATGATATATGTTGTATTATGATGCAACTTTATGTGTTTGTATCCTGGCTGACATCTTTGTCAAGATCTTTAGAAGAAATAATGGTAATTTGAGGGTCTTCATACTTGCAATATGAAACAAAAATATCATATGATAAAGAAAAATGACAATATACCTCCTCTAATATTTGAGGTAAATGTTGATAATCTTGAAAGTATAAGACCATTATTTTTTGAGGTAACTGCTAGGAATTCATTTTGCCCAGTTGGGGTCTTTGTGTCCATATTTAATGAAACTGTTGAGGTCCCCTCCAGTGATGACTTGACCTTTAAACAGTTTGTCTCCTTCATTTGGAAGGTTGAAAGCTTCAAAAATAGTCTCTACTGATACCTGCAATATGAGGCCATATACATTTTCTTCCTGCCCATTGAAAGAGTGTGAAAATTCCTGAGCTACTCCTAAATGAGAGCTTCCTAGTCTTTAACATAATGGATACCACCCTGATTTAACAAATAACCTTCTCACATTCTGATTGTCATCAACTAGATCAACTCCTTGGGTTTCAATTCATTTTATATTTCCTCCTTTTTTAGTCATATTCAGTAATAAATAAGGTTTTCTATTGAAATCTGATACGTGTCAATATTAGAGGATGTCACCTAACAAGTGCTGCTGTGTGTTCAATAAAATATGTATGAAATCTAGGTCTCTTTCCTCAATATGCTCACTAGAGCTTCTCATTCACCAATAGTTCAACTCGAAACTAATGATTTTCCCTTCTTTTCGGTGGTTTCAAAATATTTGTTCATTTACCTTTCCATGGATGATATTTTTCATAATGGTAAATATCTTAGACTGTAACATACACCTTGTGGTAGTCATGATTAACTTCAGTTGGATGCGGAATTCCAAATGATATGCTACAAGTGGCTAGAGATGAGCGGAGCTAGAGCTGGCAGTCACCTCCATCGTATCCTTATTACAAGCCTAAAATTCTGGAAACATTCATGTGTGATCAAACCAAATGGTCATCACATGAAAACTGTAGATCCACGATCTAAATTAACACATAATACATACCTCGACATGTGGATGAAACAACTCAACTGGAAGACATGAAAAACAATGGCTGGATTTTAAAAAATGTGCATGAATAACCACGACTCGACTTAACATCACTCAACATAAACCTTTCCTACCACGTGACCTAAATCATGATAAAAGTTTAAAACATAGTTGATAATAGTAACATGTGGCTTAACACAAAACAATATGTTATTTTTTTTGTTTAAAATAGAGAAAAAAAAGGCGAGGTTACCGTAATTTCCGATAGAGTCAGGGTAAAGAAAAACAAACATAAAACTGAATTAAAACATATTGTCCAAAAAGGGATAAAATATTCACTATCGAAATTTTCGGTAGCGTTTTTTGAAATTTAAAAATTTTATCCTAAAAAAAATAATTTAAAACCTAGTCATGACTTATCTTAGAACTCTGATATCAACCGCAAACCACCAAGGGATTCCTAGGCCCTAACAATAAAAATACAATACCAGGATTTACTACAATCCCACCATATACTCTTCCAGCGATCGCTAGGCTTATATAAACATAGATGCCTCTGAATATCTCCACCTACACCGTGAGGAATTTTTGTGTCTCCTAGTCTTTAGGCTTTACTTTATATCCTTCCATTCACCAGTTGAGGGTTCCTAGGCCCAATCTAGACTCCACCCTCTAGGATTTACCGTATATCCTTACATTCACCAATTGAAGATTCCTGGGCCTATTTGAGGGCATACACCTATAGGCTTTACTTTACATCCCACCATTCACTAATCTAGGAGTACTAGGCCCACCGAGGTAAAAAAAAAAACATGAATTTACGCAAATCCAAACTTGATTGGTACAGAGATTCCTAGGCCTTGTTTTCTTCTCCAAAACCACCCCACTCAGTATTAAAACCATTTAACAATCTAGCTCAACGAAATAAAATATAACCCGTCACACCATGGGTATCCATTAATGGCAAGGCAAGGTTGAAAACCATGGTCACACTTGAGA
Organism: Pinus albicaulis; assembly: GCA_034641835.2. Taxonomy (NCBI): domain Eukaryota; kingdom Viridiplantae; phylum Streptophyta; class Pinopsida; order Pinales; family Pinaceae; genus Pinus; species Pinus albicaulis. The sequence continues at coordinate 673,443,743 of CM076581.1, forward strand.
AAACCCATGCTAATGAAAACAAGAGAACCAAATACACACATGCATGTACCATGCATGCCAAATCTTGCAAGGAAATCACACATGGAAATTGGTACCTACAATTAATTCCATTGTAGCCGCTTGATTTTACTCTTCCTTGCTTCATCTTTGCTTTCCTTTTCCTCTTTTTTTCTTCCTTTTATTTTATTATCCAATGTTAGAGTGCTCCAAGAATGCTTTAAGTGTCCAACAGTGAAATATAGAGAGTAGAGAGAGAGAGATCTCCAAAACTGAAATGACAAAAGGTAATACTGACAAAATATTGTGAACTGATCATCATAAGACTTTTTATCAGTGAGGCCCCTAATTTATTCGGATTTCCATTACCTTCCTTGATTTTCCTCCTCAAATGAAACTTGTGACCTTTCACCTTCCTTTTCTCCTAATTTCCATTATTTTCATAAATAAATGTCAAATAACTCTTCTTTCATTTCCAAATCCTTTTGCATTTCCTTTTTTCAATTTCATTTAGCCATCTTAAACTGAAATTGACACCCACTATGATGTTTTACTCAACATTCAGCTTCGAATATGTGTACCATGACCTTGGTTATTATTTTGTCTTTATTAACTCTATTAAATGAATTTTTTAACCTGAGGTTCTTACATATCCCTCCCTCTTAGGTTAATACAATCCTCGATATTGAAAGACACGTACAAGCAAAAAAAATGTTGAAAACCAAAACGTACCAGCCATGGAGCTTTATAACTTAGGCCATTGCAGTATTTACAATGACCACTATTGAAAACAAAACAACATAAAACTTAGTGTAGCTTTATAACATGGATCATTATGGTATTTACAATAACAACCACATATACTTATGCAAATTATTCAACCAAAAAATAACCATACTGTCCATGGAGATTTATAAATCCAACTCAATACACTATTTAAAATAATATACACATATACACATTTAGTCAATCCAACAAATAAAAGGATATGGTGCTTGCATCAAGAATAATGGAATCCATAGGCTCACACCTCCACCCTCAAAAGTAGTACCAGGATTTACCTCCTTCCTAGGAAGTCCAAAATATACTACAAAATTCAAACTTGCATCCAATGTACAACAATATAATCCTGTGGCACTTTTCCTCTCAATGAAAAGTTACCCACTCATTATTCTAGGGCACACTCCCAATGTGCATCTGGTTCCATCTGATAGTGCTAATGAACAAAATCAATGTATTCCTCAACCTTCCACTCTTTGATACATAGTCCCTCGGGCAAGCCAGTCACCCCCTTTCGTGCATTCACACACCTTCAAAGTTACGCCGGTATCCCCTTCTCTGGTACATAGTCCCTCGAGCGAATTCTCATTTGGAAAGGGTTCCTCACATTGGAGGGTACAAAAACTAAGGAATATTCCTTCGTTAAAAAAATCATATTGGTCATAGCATGGTCATGGAAAATAATGACACTATTGGGTACTAGTGTCCCACAATGGATTTTCTCCTGAATTCTTTACCAACATACTGCTTCCTGTTCCAATTCCTTTTTGTTGTTTCTTCTAATTCCTATAGTCAGTTTCAACCACCAAACCAGGCATTATTTCCATGCTTTCTTGTACCAAGCACATAAATTCCGTTAGATTCAAAACAAATTGAAATAAATTCTTATCATACCTCATCAGTGGCCCATCAATAAGGTACACTTACAATTTTGATCACTTTTTGTTACAACAAGTAAAACTAGTTGTTTGATAAAGTCATCATGTATAAAATATCAAATTTAGTTACCTTAAAGCACAATAATTAAAATAATATATCACATGTAACCACCATAAAAAAAAATAATAGATCACATGTAGTCATCATAAACTAGAATCATAGATCGTTTGCGTAATCAAAACTAGAATAAAACACTGATGCTTATCCTTTAATGGATCCTTAGCTTCCACATTTATCCTTTTTTCTTTTCTTACACATGCTGGATCAATTACAACACCTGAAGAAAAACGGGTTCCTTCTCTTCAATCATGTACACATACACATAGTGTGCATCACACACATACAACCACACATGGCATACATCACCATACAATGCATGCACATACACCTTACATACAACACATACACGTACACCCGGTGTACAAAAAAACACATACACCTGCATCCATTATATGAAACAACACAATCCCTACACCTATATCCAGTGTACAACACAACACAATAAATACACAAAGTACAACACAACAAATACACATGTCATGATACAATGACTATGCAATGTACATACATATTACCACATGTACACAAAACAACATATACAGCATGCACACAATACCACATGTGCACAAATTATCATGTACGACATGCACAAAATACCACATGTACAACATTTACACAACACCACCTGCACAACATGTGCACAACACCACACGTACACAACACCACCTTCACAACCTTTACACAACACCACATGTACACAAAACCACCTACACAATGTGTACACAACACCACATGTACAAAAAAACACATGCACGACATGTACACTACACAATATGTACACAACACCACATGCACAATATGTACATAGCACCACTTGCACACAACACCCCATGTACAGCATGTACATGAAACCACATGCATCGAACACCACATGTACATAGTACCATATGTACAGCATGCAGACCACACCATATGTACACATCACCGCATATCCAACATGCGCACAATACCATATGTACACAACACCACATATACAACATGTGCACAACACCATGTGTATATAGCACCACATATCCAACATTTGCATAGCACCATATATACAGAGCACTGCATATCCAACATGAACACACCACCATATGTACAACATATATACAATATTAGTACTACACATCCATAGATGACACACTGACTCTACCAAGAAACCTTGATTCTAGTGTATTTCAACTATTCATGTGTGTTCTAGCATGTCGTTGATCACACTAGTTCCATTCTGTTGATGTATCCCTCAGCATTATATGTCCATAACATAAACATAGGAATATTACAAGCATGTAATATCAATTCATATCCACATGATACTCAACTCATAGATCTATCAGGGCTACTCTTCCAACTTGATTACTCCTAAACCAGGAACCTCTTCATCCCATTCACTTGCATAAGAAATCATTCCTCCACAATAATGATTCCTAATGACCTTATAAGAAAATTACATACATACATAAATATATACGTATAAAAATCAGCATAAAAAAAACATGATCCCCGACGACCCTATTAGAAAAATAATATGTACTTACATATATACATATATAGACATATACTCATAATCATGATTATAACATAATTACCATATATTAATAAGGTCTAGGTTAAGAGAACTCATGTTATGTATGCACACATGCACAACATTTAGAACAATAGTGCCCAAAATAGCCAAGGAATATGTTACCTCAAAATTGTTTCCTTTTCCTTTCTTGTGACTTTTCTTGTGAATGTTCTGGCATAGTCCATTTATCCTAATGGACCCAACATACTCAACAAAATTTAATAATATTGCCTTTATCTGCCATTATACATGCAAAAATTCATCTAGGTCTTCAATTACCTATCAAGTTTCATCCAACTCTTCCCTAACTCCATTAACTTTCCTCTTTCCAAACTAATTCTAAAGAAACTAAAAGCATAATAGGTAAGAAAAATAAACAATCAAGAAGAAAAAAACCATGAAAACCAATAATATTACCTCACCACAAAGAAAGTGGCATGGACATTCACAGACAAAAAAGAAACTGCAATTCAAGCACCAACAAATCACAAAGCACCAAAAGCAAAAAACTAGTAGCAAATGCCAGGACTCAATCCCAATGGATTCCCGATGCTTCCAAAGTAAAGCTCAACCTGAGCCTTCTTCAATATTTCATCCTAGTCCCTTTTGTTATGTAATCCCCTGAATCATACTTCCATAAACACATAACTCTTAGCACATAAAAAAACATAACAACATATCAGTTACCTTACTTTCTTATGTTAAGCACACTACCTTGTAACTGAACACATCCATGCCATCTCTCAATGGACTCCAATTCCATTGAATAATCCAGCCATAGTAGAAACAAATTGTTATACCTGTCAAATACATCTTCATGAATATAGAACATATCCACATAATTTCAAACGAAATCAAGGTTAAGAAGACTTCATGTATGCATAACACTCATTCATTTGGAATTGCGTTTTTCAAACATGGCCTAAGGAATTCTCACTAAATTCCATTATTTTACCTTTTAGCCTACTACAATTGAGTCTTATTATGTATTGTCACATCACCCAACTGGTAGTTATATTTAAACAAAGAAACTATTACATTTTCATGCTAATACCAAACATGTTTCCCTGCAACTGTTCCCACATGTCAATCACATGTTCCAAATATCAATACATCATATCTTTTAATCCGAAATAAAAATTTAGCAATAATAATAGCCACATCATAATCAACTTAGAGTTCATAGTCATAATACTAAAATTAGAACCCACTTACACAAGTAAATATCAACTATATCAACACATATGTGACAGTAAAATTGTCCTAAAATGATATCATTCTTCAGGAAATCTTATAGACACATACTCATATCATGAAAATTAACCAAACATTCAAACAAATTGTAAACATACCATGCTACATAAACCAAATAGAAAAAATAATCAACTCATACCTCTATGTATCTTAGGGGAGACAATCACCTCTGCATAAGTCAATCCATATTAGTACAAAACAATATCACAAGTATATCAACTCATACCTGGATATCATACCAATAATCATATACACAGGCCAATCCAGATTAGCATGATACATATAACATAAATAAATTAAATGTAATGACCATAGTCATCATGTGTGTGACCTCAATGCATACAACAACAAGTTACTATCATTTATGACTAATCAACACACACGCATATGACTGCATTGATCAACTAGTTTCTATCAAGCATGTAACCACAACAACAATAGATGTCAGACATATATGTAACCATAATGAATATAATAACCATTAAACAACATACATTCATTTATATATATACAATACATCTATGATGATATGCTCTTACCCTGATATCCAATGCTGCAACATCACCTTGTGATTTTTATGTCCTACCTGTTATGAAGGTAAATCCTCTCTACGGAAAGAGACGACCCCTCTTCATAACAATTTGGCGTATCAGTGTGAGTTTTTCATTTCATCCTGTTGGGTCAGTTTCGATTATTGGTTTAGTTAACTATCTTTTTCTAGTTTTTTTGTTGAGTTTCCATCCTCTGTTCAGCTCCAGAGTGTCAAGGTTGACCTCTGCTCATTATATTGTGTTTTTTCCTCTTTTTCCCATAGGTATCCAGCTTGGCACATTTTTTTTGGACAGTCGGGCCGATTGGTGTAGGTTTCTCTTTTAGCACTCGCGCCAACCCCTATATGGCACGGATTACAGCCTTACAGTCGTGCCAACTCCTATATGTTTTGGTTTGACCTGCTTAATGAGTGTTTTGGTCATTTTTTCTTACTTCTGGGTTATTTATTGATGTGTTTTAAGCCTTTGAGATTGTGTTGACTACTGCAGACTTGTTTCCCTTAGTCATTTGTCCATTTTCCTATCGGTGTCATTTAAGACCTTAGGGTTTCTAAGTGTTCTTGCACACCAAGCCTTCTGTTCGAGAACGAGTCTCTTTTATTGTTGTTAGTCTTGTTTTGGGTGTTTAGACTGAGTTTTTCTTAATCCCTTGGTTTTGTTGCTTGACCGGTATTTTCATCTTTTCGATTATTCCTTCTTCTTCCAAACTTTGAGCATTGATTACTTTTCTTGTTTTGGTCATTTTGAGAAACTCTCTTTTGCGATTGAAAGTTTGCTCCATTAGCTTGCATGTTTTTTTGTTTGTTTCACTTTGGCTAAGTCATTCAATTTCAAATCTTTACATTCACAAAACTCAAACTAGTGTTTATTTAGTTTTCCATTGAATTAGTATGTTGTGTGCTACATTTCATTGAAAAATAAAATAAAAATATCTTTTACATTCTTTTGTTGCATTGAAAATGAAACGTCGCTTTACATAAACTAGCATTTGTTAATCTAGGAAGGACTTTCGTTTTCGCTTGATTGCATTAAAGGCATTAGAAGTTTCTTCACATACTTTCCTTTCTTGCTTGTTTGAAATATTCCTCTCCCTCTTATAGCTAGCATTCATCGAATTGAAATGATATTCATTTTCATATAGCTTGCATTTAGGAAGTTGATCTCCAAATTCGATAGGGCCTAAAATTGAAACATAATCCAAGATTAAATTTAAATTGTACTCAATGAACCTAGCAACATTGAAACCTAACGAAATATTTCTAGTTGTCTAGGCTAGAGACGTGTTCCAACATCTTAAAACCTAATAGCTGTCGCTCGCCTCTTGGCTTCAGACAGTGCTAGTACATAATTCTTCTTTTCGTACTGCTGTGTATATAAAGGGTGACCCCTCTAGGCTACAATCCTTTATCCATAGGAAGTTGAGTCTGTCGCCTTGTAACCGTGATACACCGAACACAGCATTCAGGCAGACTAACTACATGTACGTTAAGTATTTCGTCATTTCTCTTTAATTTTATCACCAAGGTGTGTATGGAAATTCACGGAAAGCTAGTATACCCTCTTGCTTAGAATACCTGAGTATTCATTTCGATATTTTCGTGACTTTTTAAATAAGTAAAAGATCATCGAGAACTTGTCATTTCACGCTCGTTTCAAATTGAAAGCGACTAAATTCATATTTTGTATCTTTCTTGACTCTTAAAACATGAAACGTCAAATTTTGGTTTCAGTGTTATAAAATTAATCACCTACGATTACACGCCTATTAAAAGTTTGTTACTTGGTCTGATTGATTTCATTAGTTTTTGATCTTGGAACCTTCGATTGGTTCTCTTTCTTCCTTCCTATTCTGATATACTGTCAAAGTGGCGGAACCTCCAATTTCTTCATCTTCTCTGCCTCCTAGTGGTGGTTATTTTTTGGACGTTTCTTTCGAAACCCCTCAGTCCACTAGGTTTTTTGAGTTTTCATAGCCTATTCTACCGTCTATCCAGCCCCTTGCTACTCGGTCTCCACTTGACGAGCCAGTTGAGTTCAATTTACCTCCTTCAAGTGCTTGGTCTAGTTTTTGGGATCAAGGAGAATTTCCTCCTCTCATGTATGGATCGCCTTTTGTTGCTGCTATGGTACGTCCTAGTCCCCGTAGTCTTTTTGAAGATCTTACAGAAGACTCAGATATGGATTCTTCGAGTCCTATTGGCAGTGAAGGAAGGCCTATGTCCATGAGATAATATCAACTCTTTCCTGAAGATCTCTCTTGTGCCTCTATCTAATATTATTCGCCTTCGGTGTCACTTCCGACTGGCTATAGGTCTCTGAGTTAGATTATGTCTGGTGTTGCATCCATTGCACAATCCAGCATAGTAACTCCTCCTCAGAGTTCGGTCCTACCTTCGTCAGTACCATTACCTTCGGCATTAGATCCGTCGGTTACTGTTACGTCTGTTCTAGTTCAACCTACTATCTGCATGGCTTTGTCTACGCCTTTTGTTTCTACTTATGAGTTTGAAGAACACATTTTGGATATTCACCAACGTTATGCTCCTTCGACGGAAGCCTCACCTACGTCTAGTCTAGTTTCCACTACTCCTATGATTCCTGGCGGTTTTACTTTTGAAGTGTATCTATTGGCTGTTCATCAGCAAACCTCTCAGGGTTCTCAGTAGTCCCAGGCTCCTACACACCCTCTGTTTCATCACTATGATGTGGTTGGTAATCCTGTTTATTCATATCTACTTTATTATGATGAGCATGATATTCTGGTTTATTTGCCTCCCATTGATCCTCATCAAGTTGTTTCTTAGTTTAGACCTACTTTGCATGTGCAACCCTCTGGCTTACAAGGACAACCCTCTCAGGGACAACCTTCAACTCAGTAGGGTCCTGATTTTGGTCCAAAGGGACAACCATATGGTCCACAAGGCCAACCTTTACAGGGACAACCTTTGGTCCAACATGGAAAACCCTCTGATTTCTTGGGTCAAGCTCTGATTCAACCCAGATCATCTTTTGGTCCTGGGGGGCAATTTTATCCACCATAAGGACAACATGTTGCACCTCAATCATAGCCACATGTGCAGTATCGCCCAAATATTGTGTAACCACGACAATCCTACGGTCCTTCTCCGGGTCAACCTGGTCATCAGGGACATCATGGACCATCTCAACCATCAGGCCAAACTTTACCACAAGGTCAACCTGGTGGCCCTCAACAACCATTTCAATAGCCGGTTCAACTAGGTCAGCAGCCGTTGCAACCTGGCCACCAGTAGATTCCTTCATTTCCGCAACCGATTTTACCTGTTTACCCTGCTCACCAACCTGCTCAACCTGATCCGCAAGGTTAACCTGTGCAACCATAGGGTGCTTATGACCCTCAAGCTTCACATCAACCAGTATATAGCAAACCCCAGATTATGTACCCTCAAAATCAACCAGTATATAGCGCACCTCATATTCCTTACCCTCAAAATCAACGTGTGTATCAACAACCTCAAAGTCATGGTTACATTCCGCAACAGAATGTTTATGCAACTCAGCACGGACCTTAGTGGTCTCCTTCGACTCAATATAAACTAAATTATCTTGTTTCTAATCCCTATGATCCGAATCCTTTGGGACAAAATGTACGGGCACAGAATCTCGCTCGGACTAGGTGGAATGTACACACAGATCATTATCAATGGCCTTCGATGATTTTTAACACTCAAATATTGTTCTTGCTACGTTAGAATTACCCGATGTTTCAAAGTTGATAAATATTCTTATTCTTCATAATCCATATTGGCCTCTGGTTCCGACCAAGATTCCTGGTGATTGTCGTAAATTTGAGGGTAAACGTGGTGAAGACCCCCAAACGCATGTTATGACATACCACTTGTGGTGTTCTTATAATTCTTGGGTTCACGATTCTATTCATCTCTGTCTTTTCCAGCAAAATATTACTGGTGCCGGTGCAAAGTGGTACATTGAGATGTCTCGTGGAGTTTTCCAAGATTTTAATTCTTTGGCCATGGCGTTCCTTACACATTTTCAGTTAGAGATCTGGTATGAGACCGGGATGCACCTTCTCACATCATTGAAACAGGACCGAGCTACTCATATCTAAGATCATATTCATGAGTGGCGGCATCGTCGTCGCATGATCAAATTTGAGATACCTTATCAGCTTCTGACTCATTGGTTCACTACTTCCTTTGTCAATCAGATTGCCAAAGACATAGCTATGGGGGCACGTGTAACCGAGGAACAAGGCATCGCTTATGCCCAGTACCTTGATCTCGTGTATTCTCAGTCTGGCACTTTATATGACATCTTGCCTGATTCTCCTCGACGTACAACTTGTAAACCTCCAGTGACTCCATCCGTTGATGGTATTATTGGTTCCGTATCGCAGACTTCTTAGAAGTATCCTTCATCCAACTATGGGAAGTAGAAGTCTACTTCTTCCAATAATGTAGTTTCTCAATCAACTTGGAATTCTAGCAAACCTACCAAAGTGAACGCTATTCAGGAAAATCCTACAGATAGCACTTCCAAAGGTAAGAACAAGGGTAAAGGTAAGGCCAAAGCCGATACCCCGAAACAGGATTCTTAAAAACCTCGTTTTGCTGATAGTTCTCCACGGAAATCGAAATTTCTTTGTTTGATTTGTGATGACGAGAGATTCACCAAGGAATTTCCTTGACAGTCTAAAGTAAGTTGATTGCTCAAAGGCACCCAAGGAGCTCTCGCCGTTCTTAAAGAACCTTTCCCTCAACATACCCAGATGGTAGAGCAACCTCAGTCCTTTTCCCCATTTGTCTCACAAGTGTTTATGATGACTGGTTTTGCACCCGTTTCCATTGCTATTCGATCGAAATATTATTCTGGTTTACGTTAGGAAGTGGGGAAGGATATCACTGATGGTCATCCTCCTCCTACACCTGTTTATGGATCTCTTGATATTGAACGGCCTAGCGCCAAATCCAGTGTTCGGCTGCCTTCCAAAGGCGTACTCCATAAGTCTTCATATAATCCTAATGCCCATGCTGCTCAGCATTAGAGTATTATTGAGTATTTGGCTCAGGCACCATCCGCAATGTCTCCATTAGAAGTACTTCAGAGTTGTTCGTTACAATGAAAGGATTTTCTATCTGTGATAGCTAAGGTCGATCCTGCCGACACTAGCCTTCTCACTTTTGATTTAGATAATTTCGTCCTGCGACTCCCACACAAAATTGTGCTCATCATCCAAGTTGTTATTAATGGTTTTAGTATTCATCGAGCTGTCATGGACAAGGGTGCATCCACCTGTGTTATTTTGTCTCCTTGCTGGAAAGCCATTGGTTCTCCAGGACTCACTTCTTCACTGAATGCCCTTGAAGCATTTGATGGAAGGGATTCTAAACCTCTTGGTGTTCTCACTAGTTTACCGATTACATTGGAAGGGAAGAAAGTCAGTGTCGAGGTTGAAGTCCTTGATGCTAAACTCAATTATAATATTCTCCTCGGACGCAGTTGAACTCACGCCATGTTGTGCATTCTTTCCACTCTCTTTCGTCTTTTGAAGTTCCTGCACGTAGGAAAAATTATTACTATCGATCAATTTTCTTTTTTCACTACCTCTTCTAAGAACAATGTTTCGTACGTGGATAATATTCCTACTCCCTAGGATAGCATTGGGCCGGGCATTTTCAAGGACCCTGTCTTGATGGGTATTTTTCCCCTTCTGCCACCAAATACTGTTTAGGTCAACATGATTTCTTGCACCGATGACCCTTGGATTATCCCTTCTCCTGAACAGATCGATTTTTTCGGAGATTCGATGCCATTGAGTCCGATCTAAATTGATTATTGTGAACTCATTGCTGCATCAATCACTCTGTCCTCTGATTCTACTCCTTCAAGTGTGACTCTTGACATCTATCCTCAATCCCCTTGGCTTGGTGATTTTGATTCATCGGATCCTTTGAAATAAGTGTTTCCTTCCGTTGAGGCTATTGTGGAAACCCTGTCTCTCGACGATCTACCGTGGGATGATGGTCATCATCGTTCCTTGTTTCTACCATGTCTCAAGGCCATGTTTACTTGTCTTGAGCATTTTTCCTCTCAGGTTCCTTCTCCTCCACTTTAAACACCTGTTCAAGTCCATGAAGTTTTTTATGAAGGTAACTTGAGTAACATTACTTAGACGATGGATATCGACATTTCTATTAAACCGTGAATCGTTGAGAACATCCATATTAGGGTTACTTGTTCTTCTGATGAATTCCAAGTATATACTAGCCTTTTTCACGAATTCCATGATGTCGTCGCATGGTCCTATGAAGAAATTCCAGGGATTGATCCTAGCATCGTGGTACATGAAATTCTTACTTACCCCAGTTAGAAACTTGTTTCTCAGCGTCTTCGCCTGGTGCATCCTAGGAAAGCTCCTGCCATTAAGGCCAAAGTGGAAAATATTATCAAAGCTAGTTTCATTTATCCAATTCCATTGACAGAATGGGTCTCTAATATTGTTCCTGTAGATAGGAAACAGGGAACTATTTGTGTCTGTGTTGACTATTGTGATATAAATCAAGCTTGTCCTAAGGATAATTATCCTACTTCCTTCATCGAGAAAATCATTGACGACTGTGCCAGGAGTGAGATTTTTTCCCTTATGGATGGTTTTTTGGGTTACAATCAGATCAACATTCTCCCGATTGATCAACACAAGACTGCCTTCATTTGTCCGTGGGGCACCTTTTCATATAAGAAGCTTCCTTTTGGTTTGAATAATGTCGGGGCCACATTTCAGTGCGTGATGTCTTATGCCTTTCATGATATTGGCCACATCGTCCAGCCTTATCTGGATGACCTTCCAGCTCATTCACCTAAGCGTAGATATCATCTTGACCATCTGCGTCATATTTTTCTTCATTGTATATAGTATAAAATTCAGCTTAATCCGCAGAAGTGTGTCTTCTGCGTCGATTCCAGTAGACTCTTAGGGTTTATCATTTCCAAAGATGGAATTTTCCTGGACCCTCTCAAGGTTGAGGCCATTATCAATTTCCCCTCTGCTTCCTCATTACATTATTTGTAGATTTTACAAGGGAAAGCTAATTTTCTACGTCGTTTTATACCTAACTATGCTAAAGTACCTAAAGGATTCACACGATTGTTAAAGCAGGGTGTTCCTTTTTACGAGGATGAGATTGCTCAAAAATCTTTTGATGCATTGAAAACATTGTTGGTCAATGCTCCTCTCCTTCATCCTCCAAATTATCATCGTGATTTTTCCCTTTATTTAGCTGCAGATTTCACTACAATTTCCATGGTTTTGGTACAGGAAGATGATGATGGTCATGAGAATGTTATTTGTTACTTGTCTCGTAACCTTCTTGACACTTTAACATGTTATTCTCACATAGAGAAGTTATCTTTGGCTACTGTTCAAGCCGTTCAACATTTTCGTCATTATATTCTCTTATGTACAGTGACGATGATTTCTGAATGCAACCCCATGATCTACATATTGTATCGACAATTGCTGGGGGGGGAATACTCAAACTGGATTGTTATCCTCCAAGAGTTTGATTTGGAATTTACTGTTTCCAAGTCTAAGAAATCATTGGTCTTTGTTGATTTACTTTGTTCCCTCCCTTCTGACTTTGCTCCCTCTCATTCTGAGGAATCCATTCCAGCGATTCGCTTTTATTGGTTAGAACCCTCGATCGTTGGTACGGTGATATCATCGTCTATCTCTAAACTTAATCTTTTAGATTTGAGTTGATCAAGGATTCCCGCTGATGCATCCGCCATCAGTCGCAACCCTATCGTATAGTTGGAGATACTCTCTATCATGTTGGAGTCGATTCCATACTCCGGTGATGTTTGAATCTCGAGGAAGTTGAGAAATCTCTAAATGATTATCACAGTGGTGCTTGTGGTGGTCACATATCTGGTTATGCTACTGCAGTGAAGATTCTTCGTGCTGGTTATTTTTGGCCTTCCATTTTCAAGGACTGTATTGTCGCAGTTCGTAAATTCCATGATTGCCAGAATTATCAATGCAAGTTGTGTGCGCTACCTGTTCCTCTTCATCCTGTCATTATCGTTGGTCCCTTTGCAAAGTGGGCCATCAATTTTATGATGTGTAACCCTCACTTGGCTAGGGGGCATGCTTATATTATCGTAGTTGTGGACTACTTCACCAAATGGTCCGAAGCAATGCCTACATTTTCCACTGATGGTAATATAACTACTCAATTCATCTTCAAACACATTATTGCTAGGTTTGGTGTCTCTTAAGCCATCATTACTGATCATGGTTCCCATTTTCGTCATTATATGGTGGCAGAGTTCACTTCTAAGTTGGGTTTGCGTCACAACAACTGAACGTCGTACTACCCTCAAGCCAATGGCCAGGTTGAAGCTGTGAACAAATTTCTTGTCACTATGCTTCAACGTATGATTGGGATACACAAATCCAATTGACACCTCATGTTATTTTTGGCTCTTTGGGTGTATCGAACCTCAGTTAAGAACATGACCGAGTTCACTCCTTTCTAGCTTGTTTATGGCCTGGAAGCTACTCTCCCCATTGAATGTGAAATACCTTCGCTCAAGTTGGTTGTTGAACTACTGTTGAATACTTCGCCAGAAGAAGAACATCTCTTTTATTTAGAAAAGATGGATGGTCGGTGCCAAGCAGTCTATAGCTAGAAGCAACTATGTATTTGTTGCTTCATGTGGTGCTTCTGTCCCCGCAGCTCATGTGATGGTATGTAGCACCACTCATAGTGTCAAATCTGGGATAGTTTGGATATCAACTTTCCCACTACCTGATCCCTTCCACGCTCCTGGACATAACCTATCCATCACCATGGACATGTTTTCCATGCAAGGCCATGAGCTGGTTAGGATTGGTGTTTTTCCCCTTCGCGATAATCCTGTGATGAAATACACGTCGGAAACTTCAATCTCAAGTTCTTGATCCCAAAGGATTAACTTCTCTTGATCTTCGTCCCATATGTTGACCAGATAATGTAATAACTCTGGTTGGGCTCAGAGACATGGCATTAAGAATAATTTTTTCAGACCGCAATTTCTAAGAGCTTGCATGACTCTCTCATTTTCCATGGCCAACTCATCTTCTTCACTATGTTCCCGTTCTTTCCATTTGATAACCATTTGGCCTCTTTCTACCTGCAAATGCATTTATATGGGTGGTATTAGTCAATTTTGAACCTGAAATTTGTAAATTATTGGGACATTTGATCAAAATTTTTCCTAGAAATGGTTTGCACTGTTGGCGTGACTATTTCTCAAATAGTCGCGCCAGTGGGTGCGCCTTAGTGTAAAAAATTGGGCGGTTGGCGTGACTTCGTGCCTGAAACCTGCACCGACCGCCATGCCCTAGTTTTTGCATTTTCTCCCCTACAATTCGAAATTGTAAAATGTAGATAGTGAGAAATGACTTAAAATGACGAAGTGGATCTCGACTCTTACCTAGAGTTGACGTATTTGATATTGGTTTTTTGGATTGGCCGCTATAGTCACCGCAATATTGCACAGTAAAATGGGTAACTATTGCTACACAAGAGGTAAAAAGTGAAAATTAACTATTTTTACCATTTTTTCCCTTTTATAACTTTTTCACAACCCTAATTAGGCTTTAAGATATGTTTTTCAATTATTCTATTATATTATTTTCAAGAAATGAGTTTTAAACATGTCCTTTGTATAGCAACAATTTTTTTGTGTGACAATGATGAAGTAATGAGTTATATTTATACTTTTTTGGACTCGGTAAGAACACAAAAAAGTCACTACTGGAGTCATCTTTCAGCTCTTTTCTGACTCTCTAAAATTGAAATGATTTCCGAGATTCTTATCGTTTTGAACTCATTAAATGGTTGTGAAACTATATCTAGCCAGTATACGTTTAACACTTTTTCGAGCTGGGATGGATTATTTATGAAAAAGGAATACCTTAGCCTATCATGACTAAGAGGTTCTCTCAAACACATTTTTCTACCTTTTCGGATCTGTGAGACTATCTATGAAAAGGGACTACTGGAGTTTTATTTTCTTCCTTCTTTTCAAACTCTCTAAACATGAAAAGAGGCCAAGTTCTCCCTTTGTCAGACTTGTTAAACTGTGATGACATCGGACTTCGTCACCATGAAGTTATTCGAGTTCCTCCTCCCTAGGGCTCATAAAATGTACTAGGTTGGATTTGTCCGAAGGAAAAACTTACAGTGCAAGCATATGCTATCCCCTTCAAGCTTGTTTTAAAAAATAATTGGGGTAATTACCAGAAATGGTGGGGGGAAATAGAACCGCGTTTTAGTTATGTTGGAAGTATGTCTCTCTTGAACATGGCATTTTTCTGCATTCGTGTCGGGTTCGGAACATCTCATTTCGTCATTTTTTCCTCCATGGGTTTGGGTAATCTCTTTTGACTTCTCATATGATCTTTGCCACGTGATCATGACCTCATATCCTTTGATGTCAAATACTGCCAAATCCAGTGTCTTGCTGTTGATTTGTTCAAGAGAAGTTTTCCTTTGTAGTTGTCAACCTTCCTTTGATTCCTTGTTTGCATTGATTCACTTTCATCATGTTACTCTGTCTCGTGTCGATGATGTGGGAGACATTATGGCCCTCCTTTGACTAGGTCAGTTCCTGTCGATTTCAACTCATTATCCAAGAATTTGATCTAGAGACTCCCTTCTGGTACCTTGGAGCCTGCATGCCTCAATGGCAAGTTTTTCACATTCGACGCAAGGTCCACATCATTGGCCTTCGATCGAGTGATTATGCGGATGTTTGACTTCATATCATTGTTCAAATTCCATGGATTGTAGCTTTTGTACCTTGAGGGCCATCGTCATCATTGGTGGTTTCTCTCGCGTCTGTTAATAGCTTTCATCATTGGCTTGTAATCAGATGATTTTCCTGCATGTTTGACTTCAGCTCATATATTCGCATGCTCGAAATTATACTTGTTCAGGTTGAGATGGAGTGAAAGACCCTGGGTTTTGTCTGATAAAATCTAGGCTGTGGATTTTTGTGGATTATTATGACCTATTGCATGACTCTTTTGATTGGATGGTTGCGACCATACTTGACTCTATTCATCGATCCTTACTGCTAGATGCCTGGGTCCATACCTCAGATCTCAGTTTTTATGTAGTCTATTATGGATGGCTGCACCCATGCCACAAGATTCATGTATCACATATATCAGATGTATTTTTAATTGTAGGTCTTTCGGCAGCAGTGTTTATTTCGAACACGTTCTCATAATGCATTTCATCTCTCCCTCTCCATCGGAATTCATGCTTTACGGGGAATCTGTTATACAACATTTTTTTACTTTCCCTTTTGATGAAAGTAACATTCTTCTTATTGACATTTCCCTAAGAAGAGCTCTTAAAATCCCTATTTTTTCCTTAGTGCGAGTAGCCAGTTACACCCTCGTGCCGACCGAGAAATTTAACATTGAGCCCGCACCAGTTGATGCTCTATGCTAGTTAGACACCCGCGCCAAGCTGTTTATGGAATGTTTTTTAAAAACAGAGGCGGAGGTTCCATTCCAACCACCTTGAGGATGAGTCATTAGGAGTGGTTGAACTAAAACAGCCACAGATTCCTTCCTTTAGTTAGTAGTTTCCACTTCCCTTGGAACTCTCCTAAAGGATAGGACTCCCTCCCACCTTTGTAGGGATCCCAATCTCTTTATTTTCCTCTATAAAAGAAGCTATCTCTCGTAGTACTAGCTAGCTGAACTAGTAGAATTATACATACTATAGATGAGCTACTAGAGAAGATAGAATAATAAGGAATTATGTTGAGGAAGCTTGAGTCAATGACTTCTAAGAGAGCTTGAGTCCATGTTTTCATCACGTCCCAATTCCTTGAAAATTTGAGACGTGCCTCGCCTGAACCCTGCTGGAGGAGACTGGGACGTCAAAGCATCGGTTGTACTCTTCCTTCTATTCATTAATATACATGACTACTGTTTGGTTCCACTATTGTGTTATGATGTTTATTTTATGCAATATGTTTAGCCCTCTTTTACTGGATAATAGTTATGAGTGAAACTATTTTGTCATATGTTGTTCTTGTTCTTCGTCTTATGTGTAGGTATCTAAGCATGCCAACGAACATATTGTGATTTGGTAAGGCAGGAGTGAGAGGCCACTACTCTTTTTGCAATGACAACAGCGTTGGATTCAAGGTAGTTCAATCTACCGTGTCTTTTTTTCATTCATTAACTAGGAAGCAACACTTTAGCATGTCCTTTTGTTACTAGACCCGCCCTAGGGCTAGAGGGATTGTCTCTGTCCATATAGAGGATTTACCTTCATAACGCTACCCCATCTCAACCAACGTATTACCCTCACGATGACATAATATTCAACAATTATTATCACAACACATATTCGACCTACTATACATGTATAACCATAACCATGAAAAGGAACACATAACAACAAATAGACATTAACATGTATAACAAATGCATATATAACCAGCATGCATTCATGACAAACATATCCCAACAACAAAAAAATCAACTTCTACATTACAACACAACTAAAAATATGATCATCACCATTCATACACATCCACACATATACAACTTACATGCATGCATGAAAAACACATTCCTACGATCCAGTACAAAGGTTGAATCATGCTCTAATACCACTCTGTGGTATCATATATCACACAACAAGAATGGAAATCAAACAACACCCAAAGAAAATGAAACCATTCTCTGATACTACCATATGGTATCCATTAGGGTAATTTTGAGGTCTAAAATTGGCCTCCTAAGGAAATTATAAAATAATAGTGGAAATAATAAAATAAGATTTGATTACATCATCAAGTTTTAGAGGGAAAAAAAAAACTACTTTTACCCAAATTTTGAGTGGGAGTACTCATTGGATGCAAAATTTAATTCCTCATCCAAGGAGTACCCATGTGGCATACTTCTGATGGGTCCTGCTACACGAAAAATGAGAAATACATGGAAAACGTGATTGCATTAATGTTTTTTTTTATGTATTTCTCATTTTCATGTAGAACGGTCCATCGAAAGTATACAACATTGGTACTCCTTGGATGAGGAATTAAATTTTTCATCCAACAAGTACTCCCACTCGAAATTTGAGTAAAAAATTTTGGAGATAAATTGAAAATATGAGTTGAAAAAGTAGTTTTATTATTTTATTATTTTTTAATATTTTTACCCTTTTACTTAAAAAATGGTGAATCATCCCTCATGGTTGACATCATCATCTTGAATCCTATTGGTTCTTATCAAGTTTATTTTTGTTATACATTTTTCTTAGGAGGCCCATTTTGGACCTCAAAATTCCCCTAATGAGATATCACAAAAAGCGAACGGATGCTACACACCACCCAAAGAGAATGAAACCATGCTATGGTACCACTCCGTAACATCCTCCTCCCACATTTACCCAAGATAACCAATATACCAGGGTAAACATGTGAAGAATTTTTACTATTATATGATTCAACCCCCTATATCACCTAAAGGAAGTGGAATTGAAACACCAAAACTTTACTGACTTCCCTCAGGTGCTACAAGACCCCCAAGAGCTAAACCACACTTCCAGGTGTCCAAACCCTAAAGTAACTTGCATTTTCACGGATCTAAACTATGAGTCACATGCAAAAACCTACTTCCATGATACTAAAATCCTCTAGTCACATGCATAACCATTGAAAGTAATCAAATACATTTTTTTTAGCCATTTCTATGCTTAAGAGCATGAAATTTGTGCCACCTTTTCAGGGCTAGAATTTAGGTCACTACCCATAGCTTGATGCAGATTTCCAAAACAATAAATGACATAAATACAAATAATCTAACATAAAAATTGATCAAGTACTTGACCTAATCAAGCCTAACCATCACATACATTCTGTCAAACATATGGAAGACATGTAAACTATAGGTTATAACAAAAAATATGAACATAGGGATCTCATACTTATCTGACAATCATCAAGAAGGTGTAATACCTTCTCATAATAGCTGCAATAACATTTGTTATTCCATGCATTCATTAATCATTTATATAATAATAAAACATGTGAAGATCCATAAACAATATATATCATGTAACCAACATATAATCAACATATGGACCAAAAAATAACTGACATATAAACCATGGAAGCTCAACCATAATATGAACACCATAATAAATACATATATACATGAATCATAATAGGAAATACCTCTTATTAACATACTAAAATGCCAACCAAGTTAGGGACTTCCACATACGACCTAACCATAGACTGGGTTGAACCAAATCTTTCTTTCATCTAGTCACCCCCACACCATACTCCAATAATGAATGTGGGACTCACAACAAAACCAATCCAAGTTTCCTTATGGTTTACCACAATCCATCAAGGGATTCCTAGGCCCAAAAAATAGATATAAAATACTAGTCTTTACTAAAATCCCACCATATACCGGTCTAGGGATCACTAGGCCTATACAAGCATGGATGCCTTCGTATCTCTCCACCTACATCATGAGGTATTTTTCTATATCCTAGTCTCTAAGCTTTAACATATATCCAACCATTCACTGATTGCGCATTCCTAGGCCCAATAGATACTCCACCCTCTAGGATTTAATGTATATCCATCCATTCACCAACCGAGGATTCCTAGGCCTAATCGAGGGCATACACCTATAGGATTTACTGTATATGCTCCCATTCATTGGTCAAGGATTCCTAGGC
This sequence comes from Pinus albicaulis, assembly GCA_034641835.2. Lineage (NCBI taxonomy): Eukaryota > Viridiplantae > Streptophyta > Pinopsida > Pinales > Pinaceae > Pinus > Pinus albicaulis. The sequence continues at coordinate 673,463,644 of CM076581.1, forward strand.
CCACCGAGGTACAAAAAATATGGATTTACAGTAATTCCTCCTTCACTTGTCCAAGGAATCCTAGGGCTTTTTTTCTTCTCTAGAGACCACCCCACTCAGATTCAAAACCATCTGACAATCTAGGTCATCCAAGTAAAAGAGAACCCATCACACCATGGTTATCTGGAAATGGCAAGGCAAGGCTAAAAACCACTATCAAATCTGACAAAACCCATTCCAATGAAAAAAATATAACCATATACACACATGCATGTACCACACATGCCAAATCTAGCAAGGAAAGAACATATGAAAACCAAAACCTGCAATTGGCCCTGCTATAGTCGCTTGACTCTTCTCTTGCATTCTCGATATTTTCTACCTGTTTCCTTATTTTCTCTTCATTTTCTTTCCTGATCCAATCCTAGAGTGCTCCAAGAATTCTCTAAGTGTCCAAGAGTGTGAGAGAGAGTGTAGAGAGAGAGAGAGATCCAAAACTAATATGACAAAAGGTAATATTGAAAAAATCTTGTGAACTGATCCTCATAAGCCTTTTTATGAACGAGGCCACTAATTTATTTAATTTTCCTTTATTTTCCTTCATTTTCCACTTCACATGCAACCTGTGACCTTTCACCTTCATTTTATCCTAATTTCCATTATTTTCATAAATAAATGACTGTTAATGCATCTTGTATTCCCAAATCCTTTTCCATTTCCCTTGCCAATTTCCTTTAGCCATAATAAACCAAATTGAACACCCAATAGGATTTTTTTTCACACATTCAGATTAGAATACATGTTCCATGACCTTGGTTATTAGTTTTTTGTTATTAACTTTATTACATGATTTTTTAAAGCTAGATTTGTTATAGAGTCTCCATGCTACTTGCAGGGTCACTTGTGATGGTAAAGGTTGGTATAGGGAAGTTAGTGTAATTTTTTATATTATATTTTTATGTTGTACTCAGGCCCTCATCATCCTAGGTTGATCTCTAGAAGGCCCATGTATCCATTAATTTTACTACTATGTAACTTTAGCTTTAATAGGGGTGTGCTCTTTGGTATGAGTCTAGTTTCCCAAAGGGTCTTTTATTTCATTTTAAACACATTTATTCACCATCGTCGAAAATAATATTCATCATTGTCATAGACTTTAGAGGCTTCCTCCATAAGAGGACAATGGATCGTTGCATAAACATATGATAAATGTTTTGTTGGAGGACTTATACATAGAAGGGCATAGAAGGATTGGTTTTGGTTCAAAGGAGGAGGAAAAAGTTATAAATGAAGTGGTAGATCAATTTCCATGAATTTGAGATTTATTTAGGGGACATTTTTTTCCAATTCGTTATTTTGCACACATTTTAAAACAAATCACACATTTGGTTAAAAAACTCACCTACTTTTTACATATGTATGATTAAATTGATTACATTCATCAAACGTTTACTATTTTTAATAGTAAATTACATGTATTTGTTGATTATATTCCTACATTCTATAGTATGTATGATTTTAAAAACCATAATAGTCACATATAATACTCTAAATAGGAATAATATTTGAATCGTTAAAAAATACCATGACATTGATAAATTCCAATCCTTATTTGACTAATCATATTGAAAGTATACTCCAAAGCATGGGTGACATATTTCGTGACCCCTTTTCACTTTTCAATCATTCTCATTAGATTTTTACTAAGAGTGAAGCCTCCAATATGTAGTAGATGGGATCCTCATCACTAATTTTTTTAAGGATTTCTATTGTGATGTCTTTGTTAATATTTATTAGTGTGATAAGACCAAATACGTGCACATCTACATATACCATATTATCTTGGTGGGACATGATACTCGTTGTGTAGGTATATTATATCAATATCCCTAGTCTTCAAGGGTCCTTATGTTTATGTTATGATCCTTTCGCCCTACATGAAGGCCCTACTAAACATTTCTTAATTATTATATTATGAGGTCATATAGAACCTTACATGGTCCCTTTATATTATAGTTGTAACCCTTGTCTTCTATGTATATAAACTAAGGAGGCCTAGTCTTAGGATCATTAAATAATTTCATGTACATTGTATTCATTCTAAAATGTGGTTTCCCCTAGAATAGGATTGTAATTATTGATTTCTTATCATTTTTAAAGCACAAGGTTCATATCATTTAGTTTTAGAGCATATGAACCTAGTTTTTGTTGCTTAAAATAGGTCGTTATGGAATTTTTTCCATATTATGTTTTCTTGATAACATTTATATGGTGAAATTTGGGTTGTAATGAGGTAAAATCCTGGAGAACAACTCATTAAATTTTATATCTTGGTTCACTATAATTTCAAAGATATTCTTTGAGGAATTTATATTCTTGAATTCCCTTGAGATTAGTTTCAAATAGGTTACTTCGGCATTTTTATATAATTTATTTTCAGATGTCTCATATAAAAAATATTGCAAAATGCTTAATTGATATCTTTAAAAATGGATGCTTAAAATTTCAAATTTATTTCACTATACATTATGAGATATAATCTACGGAATTTAGGATTTGTGAAGGATCCTCAAATAAATTTCAAACAAGCTGGGAATTTGTGTTATAATATTTTTGTTGGGATGCTTAAAATAATGAAATTTTGAGCATATTTTGGAGATAACTGAAGAAACATCTAGTTAAAATTTTATATTTTGGTCCACTATTATTTTAAATATATATCCGTAGAATATAGGGTTTGTGAATTCTTGTAAATTATTTTCAAACATGTGAGCTTGGTAAATTCATTATAACTTTCTTTCTATGATCCTCCAAACTGCGAAATTTTTAAGGATTTCAGGAGACATATAATTGTATCTCAAGTAAAAAATTTAGAGTTATATTTTAAAAATTAGACGTGTGGTAATCTATAAAATCTTACTCTTGGGAAGAGGCCAAAATCATAAAGTCTTAGGAAATATATCACAACCTTCACTTGGCATATCAAATTTTCATCATTTTTGTGGAATTGAAGAGAAGAAAAATCACAATATGAGATGTCAAAATTTCATATTCATAAGGACTAAAACATCAATGATATATCAAGAAAAATGTCACCATTTTGAATATTATCATAATTAATATCTTAAGATATATAAATTACAAGTGAAATAACTTTTGATTAGAAGATTCAATTTCTTTTGATGTTTGGAGGTTGTGATAAAGAGGACAATTATTCTTACAATTTGTATAATTTTAATTTTACATTCAATATTCTCATGAGATTTACTAAATAAAAATATAAGAATCTACTCTACCAATCTATGGAATTCAATTCATGATTGAGAACACAAATCAATAATATGCATCAGGATTCAACACATAAACAAAGAGATGTATAAAGGGGAGAGAAATTTCTGAAAGTCCTTTACTATTTGTATTGCATTAATCAAAGGAACTAGATGAATACAATATGGTCCTCTCATGCTTTAGCACAACCTATAAAAGTATGTTTTATCTTTTGCCTGACTTACTACCTTTAGAAAATACTTAGATAAATCTCCAAGCCTCAGGGCTCCTATTTCCTTGTGTTGTTTCCTTGGGAATTAGCCCCCTATTAATTAGGAAAATCCTCAATTGAAATTTCCCAATACCTTTAGGCCTTCCTTTGACTGCATGCATGAGATGTACAATTTGGAATATTTTACAACTGATTGTACATTGTCCTTAAACTCCAATCTCAACTGGGTAACTCCAATTTTTTTGTATGCATAAGTTAATTTTGATTGATTTATCAGTTAACTGGGTAAACACTGAAGTTGCACCACACTGCCAGACCTCCAATGAGTTCCTCTAACAGTTGAAATTAGTTAGACTGACCTTTACTAAATTTAACTAAATTAAATTGTTACAACTGAAACTAACTCAATCTAGGCTCCTAAAATTTAGGAACCACTGTACACAACTAAAGTTATCCCTACAGATCGAATTAACTTAGATAATTATGTGGTAATAACTCAGTTAACTAATTTGAGTTGTTTTCTAATGCAGAATTTTGATTTTCTCTAAATTGAATTAAGGAAAAAATTAAATTAGGAATCTATTGTTGAATTTTCAACACTCCCTCCAAGCAAGAAAGGGATCATACATCCAAATCATACTTCTACGAAACTCCTATTTTCCTCTTGACAAGAAATCTTCTCATAATATTTTCATCATGTTCCTCTATCAGAATGTACTGTAATGACATGATCTGCCTTTGAAAATTATCTCATTGATGGTAGTACCAGGAATCAATGTTATTGGATTGATCGTGAAAAAATGGATTCTCGGGAATTTTGATACAAATGTGATTGTCATAGTGAATCATAGTAGGATCCATCATCTGACCAAACAACCCAACAAGAAAATTTCTCATCTAGATATCTTCACAAACAAATTGACTCGCAACCATGTAGTCTGCTTCCACTGAACTGAGTGCAACGTCTAAGCTTTGTTTCCTGTTGTACCAATAAATTGTTATTTACCTAATATTAAAGGTTCTTCCTGAAGTTCTCTTCTGATATGATGGACTACCCAACCAAACTACATATTTGAAGCCTTGCAACTTCACTGCCTTTATTTTTTTGTACAAAAGACCAAACTGAGTGGTGCCTCTGAGGTACCATAGTACATGTTTAGCAACCTTCCAAAATAATTTGGTTGATCGAACCATGCTTTGGCTCAACTGATTGACCTCATAACACATGTATGGTCGTGTGTTCACCAAATAAATGATGGAACCCAAAAACATGATGTACACAGTAGCATCCACTTCCTCCTGTTAAGTGGCATCCTCTTTCATCCAGTTAGTTTCTAGAGGAGTTTCCATGGCTTTGCATGTGTCCATGTGGAACTTATAAAGTATCTCGTTGGAATACTTTCCCTAAGTGGAAAATAGTTCCCCATCTCTCTGCCATACTTCCAAACCAAGGAAATAGTGCATCAACCACATTTATTTCATTTCAAACTCTCTTGCAAGATCCTCCTTGAAAGACTTGATAGGTTGTTCATCACCCATTGGAATCAAGTCATCAACATATAATACTATAATAAAAATTTTACCTTCTACTAGTATGTGGTAATTTTTTGCATCTGCTTCAGTTTTGGTGATGCCCAATCCAATGAGTTAGGTATCAATTCTAGTCCACCAAACATGGGGTGCTTTCTTTAGCCCATACAATTCTCACTTGGGTTGGCAGAGATGTGACTCTCTATTGAAGGTCTCAAATCATTTAGGATGTTCAACGTTTGGCTCCTCTATAATAACTCCACTGAGGAATGTTGTATTCACATCCATCTGGTGGATTTTACACCCCATATTTGCATCCAAAAATACAATTTATCTAATGGAAGAGAAACTTGATGCCAGAGAAAAGGTCTCTTCCTACTCAATCCCTTCTACCTGAGAGTAACCCTTGGCCATGAATATTTCCTTATGATTTTAGATGTTTCCATATGCTACATGATTTACCTTTTAAATCCATATCAAAACAACCAGTGACTTGTCAGCAGGTCTTGGGACCACTTCCCAAACACAGTTTTTTATATTGGAATCGTATTCGTGTATCATAGTCTCAACCCATACCAACTCATCTACTTCTTCCTCAAATGAGGTTGGTTTTTTCTCTATTAGCTCACTCATCAGATCCATGTATCCTACATACCATTCTGGTTTCCTCCTTTTCTTATGCTATGATGTGGTTTCTTCCACACTCTCTCTAGCATCCTGCAATAATCTGTCAGCTTCCCTAGTTTGCTTCCTTCATTTCATAGATGTCTCTACTTGAGTAGATTTCTCCACTCTCTACTCCTCTACATGTGGGTGATACACATATTCTTGAGGTTCTTCCTTTGGAGTCAAAAACTTATGATCTTCATGCAACTAAATCTCCCTCTTAAGGGAACACTTCACTGCATCCTCTTCATTTAACTTCACATATCTATGAATAATTGTCATCTTGAGAGATGACAGGTACACCCAATAGTTGTGAGGTGTATCTGTGTACCCTAAAAATATGCCAAAATAATTTTTTCTTGAATCCTTCTAAACATGGAAATATATTGATGATGCAAATATTCTAAAGTGTGACAGATTTGGTTTCTTCCCTAGAAAATCTTCTTTTGGTGTATTCATCTTATGAATCCGATGACGACTCTTATTCTGCACATATATTGTTGTGTTGCATGGTTCGACCCATAAGTGCAAAGGTAGGACTTGATCATGCCACATCTCCCATGCAACTCCCATAATACTTATGTTATTCCTCTCAACCACCCCATTTTGTTGTGGGTTATGGGGTGTTTTCAACTCCCGTCGAATTATTTCCTTTGAAAAATAATTTTAAATTCATTCAAAAGATGTATGTCACCATTATAGCTACTAAGAGCCTTTACTTTTATGCCCATTTATTTCTCAACAAGTGCTTTAAATTCAAAACATTTGGAGAATGTCTAGTCTTTATTTTGCATGAAGAATATCCAACACTTACACGAGAAATCATCTACAAATATAGCATAATACATGTGCTTGGTCATGGAGGCTATCAAGAAAGGTCCACAGACATTAGAGTGGATCCTTTCAAGGATTTCATGTGCCCTACTATAATGATCATTAAAGGTGGACATCATGTACTTCCCCAAGGTACACCCTTTTCATGTATTCTACTGCTCTGGTGCTCTGTTGCAGAGGGTTGTGGTGATCTACTAGATGATCTTCAAATTTTCATGGTGTAAATGGCCAAGTATTCTATACCATAATTCTTTGACATCTCGAATCTAGAACTTCTCCGCCTTTGTGCTCAAAGAGACATAGTCTACCAAATCTAACCTATATAGGCTATGCACTTGAACCTCGATGTGATTCACTTGTTTCATGGAGATATGACTCAAGGATTCCTCTCCTTTGTTGAATGTCACATAATAGCCACATTCCTCCAACACCATTAAGGAAACCAAATTATTCTCTAGACCCAAAACAAACATCACATACTTGAGCCTGAGAGGGGAGTCAGAATCCCTTTGAAAAGTAACAGTACTGATATTGATCACACTATACTTCCCATCATCTCCCATATTGATGTGCATCTAGAGGTCCTTCTCCTCCATGTTCTTAAATATTTTTTCCCATCATATGGAATTAGGCGCTGCTATCGAGATACTAAACACTTCCCATCACTTTTATTTCCATGTGTGTAGTGAGGGTAAAATCAAGCTCGAATTATGAAGCTATAGCTTCATTTGCCACTCCTCCCGAGGCCTTATTTATTGTTTTCTTGTGTGGTAATTTTGTGGCATGTTGTTTGAATTCATGACATTGAAATCACTTAATTTTGGACAAGTCTCGTCTATTTCCCCCTTGACTGGAATCTCCTTTGGATTGGTATTTCTTCCCTTTTCCTTTCATTTCCTTTCCAGCCAAGGAACAATTCTCCACATCTTCAACCTTTGATGAGGTCCCATCTCTCTTTCTCGTCCTTATGTATTCCTCTACTATATCATATCATAAACACTCTGAGCTTCGTAGTTTCTCTCTACCATCTACTGAATCTTGATAACTATGTCAGCTCTTGTGAAGGCCCAAAAGAGATAGAGCTACCAAATATTCTTCTGGGATAACAACACCAACCTCTCTAAGTTCATCATGACACTTTGTAAAATTTCTCACGTACTGAAAAATTATTTCATTCTTTTGAATATTAATACATTGAAGCTTGTCTTTGAGTTCCATGTTCGTATGGTCACTATTTCTCTCAAAACAATCTGTCAGTGTTTTCCACATTGAAAATGAATTTTATTTCCAATGGAGAATCAAAATAACATGATATCAAACTCCCTCCAATATGATCCTCTTCTCTCTAGCCATGTCCTTATTCCACTAACTAATATCTTGGGCATCAAATTATATGGTTTTTGATACATATGTCTTGATGTATTCTATCATCTCGTTGTCATATAATACTTCCTCCATGGATAGCTTTCGTGCCACAAAATTTGTGGTTCCCTCCAAATCATACTCGAGCTTGAGTCCAATGAATTTCATCTTCTCAGTCTTGAATAAAAAGCTAAAGTACAAGCTACAATAGTCTCACCCTCTCATGCCCAACCATCAAAATGACTAAGATATCCAAACATATAGACAATAGACGGTTTCCCCTCTCAGAGGGGTCGAATCATACAGTGGAGGAGTGGTTCACATGAGTCCCTAACATAAAATATAAATACTAGGTATGTTAGCAAAACTCTCCTCAAGATAGAGAAACTGATACATTTCACCATGAAAGATATTTATAAGCATGTATCCACCTATTTTTCACTAATTTTCACTATAACCAACCTAAATACACCTTAATACATCATTACAATAGCATAAGTGAAAAATTACGTCAGTAGAAGTCCATTTGGAATTATTGAGCTGAGAAAACTAGCTTCGAGGCAAAAACACATCAAAATATCAGCAAAACATAGCGTGCGGGGAGAAAACATAGTGAATTTTGTGCAAGAGGCTTTTGGAGCCCTTCCCGAGGTCGAAATCAAGATATGAAAGATGATGGAGAAATATATGCCTCTCTAATACATTGTATAATATTCAAGCACTAAAAAAGATAGCTTCTAGCCCTATGAAACTCAATTCTTTGGAAATTACTCCAAAAACGCAACGAAATTTTGAAAAACAGGGAAAAAACGTGTTTTTTGACATTTTCACCCACTAGAAAGTGTTGAAATGGTTGTCCCAAGGGCTGAAGTTGATGTAGAGGTGACTATAATAAAAAACATACAAATATTTTGGAGTTTGGAGGCCCCAAAAAAAGTGTAGCGTGAGGCACGATGCGTTTTGCAGACTGAGGACTATGCAAAAATTGCCAAAATGTCCAAAATATAAAAAAAAATCTGCAAACTTAGGGCTCAAAGGTAGGTTCATACCTCTTTAAGCATAACAATGTTTGAAAAAATGAGAGATTTTTTTTTCTTTGGAATTTTAGGAATAAAAACCTGCTCCATTTTTAAAAAAGATTTTCCCATTTGGTCAAAATCAATGTTTAAAGTTGATCACTCAAAAATTTGAAAAATAGAGTCACGAGGGAAAATAAAAGCCTGATATTGCAGGGCACTTTTGGCTACCTTATTTAGCTCCCAATAAATAACTTAAGATACCATTGGAAAGCTTAGTATTTCTACCAGACAATAGAGTCATCAAGCACTGCAAAACCCCTTTCCAAAACCAAAAAAAAATTCTTGAAGTCAAGCTGTCAAGAAGTGCAGAAAACCTCCTGTAGCAATTGTATTTTTGGCATTTCTAAAATCATAATACCTGTGTATAAACTGAAGGAAATTTTTGTTCCTTTCTCTATTATGGAGAAAACCCTCTTTCACTTTTGTAAAATTAATCTCTATTTGGCCAAAAACCATTTTGAAGAAAAATTGTCCATGTGTGCAATGTAAACATTGGGGAGCCCATATCTTGGAAAGGTGAAGCTATGATTTCTTAGAATTTGGTGGGATCATACCTACTGATCTGACCTCATTTTTTGTATGGCTTATTTACTCCCTCCATTGTTTAAGATTACACAACAAACCCTAGTGTGATGAAAGGGGAAAACAGGGTTTTACTTGGAAAGTAGGGAATTACGGTTACTTACTTTAGGTGATGGAATGCAGGGGTTAGGGAGGAGATATGTAGGTAGGAAAAAATTTTGGAGATATATAGGGGTATTTGGAAGCTTAGGGAAGTGTAGGATGACAAAAAAGAGTGTAGGGATAGGTTTTAGGAATTAAAACACAATTCTAACCCTAAAACTGCCAGAAACACAAGGTAGGAGCTAGGGTTAGGTATAGGCATTAGGAAGATGAGGAATAAGGGATAAAGAAAGATTTTTGGAGGTTTCAAGGATGAAGGGAAGGGTAGAGTATGTATTGGATTAAGTGTTTTTGCTTGCAATTCAAAAAATGGAGCTCACCGACCAAAAACGCAGAGTGGGGACTTTGGCAGGATTTCACCATTGAAATATTGAAATAGATGTTGATCGGAGGTAGCTGGAACTTCAACTTACTTTTCAGTAGCTGATGAAACCTTCAATTTCCATTGAAAACCTTTGAATATGGATTTTTTTCTTGTAGGAGTGAAAACACACTGAAGGCTCAAAAACATAGCGTGGTGGATGAAAATGTAACGTGGCTATTTAGATAGGGTTACAATCACCTTTTGAGAGTGTCCTTCAATGCCTGATCTGCTAATATGGTATTTACTAGTGAGTTAGTGCTCAATACCAATGAAATGAGTGAAATAAATGGCTTGTATGGTGTTTTGTAGCTTTTGGAAATCAAATTCTCTTCATAATGGTGTGGTGGCCCACCATTTTTTTTCATCTTTGACTTGAAAAAATTGCAGCTTTGGAACATTAGAAATATATTACATTCATATTTGAAATAAAATTCCACTTAAAAATAACTTTATTGAGAATTTTCCATAGTAATACTCCTTCCATGCCGGATTTTATTACTAAAATGGAAGATTTTTATGAATTAGACACTAATGACCTAATGGTGACAATTGATGAAATGAGTTGAATGAAGGACCATGGTGGTATGACTGAGATGAAAATGGAGACATTCAGTGATTAATCATTCAACTGAATGATGGCAATGACCGAAGCATATTTTTTTTTTAAAGGAGTCGTGATGAGACCTAGACACACTAGCCGGTGACCAAATTTTTATTTGAAGACCTTCTGAAACCATAAAAATTTGACTTGATACCCTAAAAAAAACCTTCTAATAGAATATTTGATCATTGGTGACAGGAAGAACTGACTAATACTAACATATAGTACATTTTCCTTCAACTCCAATATCGACTAGGTAACTCGAATTTATGTGCATGAATGAGTTAATTTAGGTTGATTGATAAGTTAACTAGCTAGACATTGAAGCTGCACCCCACTACTAGAGCTCCAACTAGTTCCTCTAGTAGCTAGAACAAGTTGAGGTGATCTTGACTAAATTTAACTAAATTGAATTGTTACAACTCAAATTAACTCAACCTAGGATCCTAAAATTTAGGAATCACTATACACAACTCAAATTATCACCACAAATCGAATTCACTAGGATAACTCAATGATAATAACTGATTTAACTCATTCAATTTTTTTGCTAATGTGGAATTTCCATTTTCTCCTAATTTAGTTAAGGAAAAAAATAAATTAGGAATTTCTTGTTGCATTTTCAACACAATTACCATTATTATTTTCCCACATGCCTCTAGAAAAGTATAAAAAAATACTACACTAATTAAACCTCTTGAAGTATTATCCATGACTCATGAAAAAATAGGATATGTGAAATATTGAGTAATCAAGTTAGAATTTAGTTGTCACAATTTCAAGAATTGATTCAAAGGGATATCAAACAAAAAATAGAAAAAAATAAGGAAGAAATCGATAACAAGATGAAACAAATGGAACAAAATATTATAGAAGTTGTGAATGGGAGGTTACTTAAATTTTATAATGTGTCTAAAGTGTCTGAAATAATTTTTTCATTGGTGTCAAAGACAAGGCGTGACTACAGATTTCCAAGATATATATTGGAAATTGAAAATGGTTGAAAATATTGTTTTTGGAATTTTGGATGCTATTTTGGATACATTATATTTGAATCTATTTTGACTCCAATTTCCTAGCTCAAAAGGGAGGATATGATATATTTTTGAAAATTTTATTTGGAGATCTTTCCAATATTTTAGGGTTTTCCCTCTAACTCCATAGGAATGAGGAGATATCAAATATTTTTTTCAGGATGTCCCAAGCAAATACAAGCAAGCCAATCCAAAAGATATCACAAGTTCGCCTCATTAGTGTATGCATAAACACTATAACTAAATGATATATGAGTTAATATGATTTGTATACAGGCAAGAAGATATATGAGGTTTGTAAGAGGAGTTGAGGAATATTTTTGGGGTGATTCTTGGAGGTTAAAGGTGGAAAAAAAATGTTATTTATGGGTTAAGTGAGTTATCTTGGAATTTTGTCTAAAAAAATCATTTTAGGATGTTTCATACCATGAAAATTGGAGATATTGTGGATAAAATATAAAACCATGGTTTTATATAATTTCAAATATATGCTCCTAGAAATTTAGGCTTCCTAAATGCTCTTAAAATATGCTTCAAATATGTCAAGTTTTAATCTTCATAATATATTTTTTCTAGGATATATTAGAATATGAACTTGGAGGATAAACATAGACTACTTTCATGAACCTATGGTTAAAATTTAAGACCTTGGTTCACTATAATTTCATATATATTCTCTAAGAAAGATAGACTACCTAAATGATCTTAAAACCCACTTCAAATAGGTTAGCTTGGAATTTTCTCTATCAATTTCTTTCTAAGGTGTATCAGAATATGAAATATAGAGGATACAAAGGAGAAATCTCAACGTACCTATGATATACATTTCAGAACGTTTTTCACTATAACTTTAGATATATGATATGTAGAAGCTAGTCTTCTTCAATGTTCCTGAAACACACTTTAAATAGGTTATCTTGGAATTTTTTCTATAAATTTCCTTTAGATATGTCCTAGATTATGAAAAGTTAAGGAGATCAAAAATATATATCAAGGTACTTGTGATATATATTTCAAACCTTGTTTCAACATTATTTGAAATATGTGATCTAAGGAAGGTAGCGTTATTGAATTATCCTAAAATATGTTTCAATCAAAATGGTTTGGAATTTTTTGTATAAAATAATTCCTAAGATTTTTCAAAATTGAAATATGGAGGAGACAGAGAATATATCTCTAGGTACACATGGTAGAATTTGTAGAAATAGATTTGTGAAATTGGTTATGTGGCTTGTTGTTCAAGTTCATTCTTAGGAAGAAGATGAAAGAAACAAGTTTTGGGAGAATCAAACTTAGTGAAGCAAGAATAAACAGGATTACCCAGTGAAGGAAGAAGTAGTCAACATATTTAGTGGAGGAAGAAAAATCTAATATACCTAGCGAAGACATAAGCAGTAAGAAGACTTAGTAGGGAATGGTGTCTCATATAGGTTGGTGCCTACAAATCTTGAAACAAGGGGAATTGATGTCACGTATAGGTTGGATCCTACAAATTATTAGAGGGGATTACTGTGTCTTGTAGGCTAGTTCCTACAAAGAAAAAAATGGGATTAATGACTCATGTAGGTTGGTGTCTACAAAATAATATAGGGAATTATTGTCTCCTATAGGTTAGTGCCTACAAATTTATTTAATAGTAGGTTGGTGCCTACACTATAATTAATATAAATAATTTTTGTGGTTTTCTCTTATCATGTTTTCCACGTATATCTTATGTTACTTATACATTTTATAAAATTGATCTTTTATGATGTTTGAATATTGAAACAAGTAAAAAATTCCATTATACTAATTCACCCCCCACTCCCACTATACTTATGAATCCAACATTTGGAACTAGAGTAGGTTCCTTTGGAATAATTCCAACCACTATATGGAATATCTCAAAGGGATCATGTCTAGTCAAGATGGCTTTTACGAAAACATATATCCATTATTCGATGGATCAAATTATGCTTCCTCAAAGCTAATAACGAGTTCTTATCTAATGATGCATGGACCTATCATTTGGAAATTTGTAGTAAATGGTCATGAAGCTCCCAAAACCCTTCCAATAGATCAAGCTAGAATGAAAACCTGTGAGCATAATGAAAAATACATGAATTCCATATTTAATGGTATGCAAAATTAAATTTTGAAAAGGTGATACAATGTAAATATATATATATATATATATATATATATATATATATATATATATATATATATATATATATATATATATAGATAGATAGATAGATAGATATGGAAGGAACCTATAGAGGATGTCATCTTGAAATGAAAGATAAAGAAAATCTAAAGACGGATATTGTATACGAAATGAGAAAGGAAAGTCATCTTATAAGGAAGAAGTACTCAGAGCTTCAAATAAGAAAGGAAATATCAAAGTCTATGAATGCTCACACTATCAATCAAATTAAGAAGAAGCTCAATTCATAAGAAAGCTAGAAAGAGGATTTGGGAAATTCAAAGGTAAGCTTTCATTGTAATGCTTTGAGTGTCGAAGAATGGGTCATTTTTTATTTGTATATTTCCATTTGAAAAATTTGAAGGTAATTATGATAGATATGATATAGTAGACATGAATGTTCATCTTTTTAATCAACAAAATGAAGATAAATAGATAGAAAAGATAAGTGAGGAAGTACTCATTATCGGGGAAGTATAATTTGAAGAAAAACTTGTAAGTGCTCTAAAACAGATAGAGGGATTCAAAGGAAGAATTAAAGTGCAAAAGGAGATATTGTATGAATATGTAAACAAGGACCACCATATCTATGAAATAGAAAAAAAAATTATAATCTATAAGACTCAAATAGAAGAGGAAAAAAATGTAGAAGTGGTGAAAATCTATTTGAAAGAAAAAGAAGGAAAATATGTGAAACTAGAAGATGAGGTTTTAAACCTGCATAGATAATTCTTGCAAAAAATATTTCAATAAAACATAATAGATTTAATGGAAAATGGAAACATTGACCCAAATATTTAATCTTGGAAACACAATTTGGGAAAACTAGCAAGGTTTTTTTTCAAAGAATTGTAGTCATAATGTTACAATATAATATGTATATGCCATAGCATTCATAAACAGGCAATCCACTAACCCTAGATTAGAATACAACAATATTTATTTTGACTAGATATACGAAAGAATTGGGAAATCCACCATGCACCTAAGAAACGCTAAAAGTAAAAATCATAAAAAAATTAATGGAATAAATGCCCAATTTATTTATTTAATAATATTATTATTATTTTAATGCTTTGGGGTGCTTCAATGAACCTTTTGGAGGGAGACGATCACTCTCGTGCATACCCCATAAATAGGAGGGGACGACATCCCCCCTTGTGACTGCCCTATGTGAGTGGTACATAAGAATTAGTCATGAAAGTTAATTATGTAAAGAATATAACATGTACCAAGAATTCTCCCACTTGTTGTTTTATTTGCATAGAGGGGGTCGGAAGAGTACATAATCAATAATCCATGGAGATGATGCCAATTGTTTTTGTACAACAACAAAAATTATCAATGCTCACATATTTTGTTAATGTTGCATCTGCAACATTCTTCAAAATGTCCACCTTTACTGGGAAAATAGTTTTGTCTTCAATTTTACCCCTTAAAATGTGATATTGAAAATCAATATGCTTTTCCTCGAATGATAAGTAATTTTATTCTCCAACAAAATTGCACTCTAGATATCACAATCTATCCTTATAGTTCTTTGTGATAACTCTTTTTGCTACTATTTTTGAAATTGTCACCATGAGTTGTAATTCATGTAAATAATGTGGAAAATTAAGAAATGAATGGGTTGGAGGAGTGGACATAGATTCGTAGATCTGAGTATGATTTTCTTGGGAAATTATTAAAACTAGACTACTTCATTTATTATGCTACCAATTCCCTAGGTGAATTTAATGGCCTATGGAATAGGAAGGGAGGCTGAGTATGGGTTCCTTGAGGGAGGGATGAGCCACATACCACATATATTCTCATGGGGCATGTTTTTGTGGTAAAAAAATAATAGACAGGAAAATACGTCAAGAAAAAAATAGGTCAATGGTAATGACAAGAGATAAACATGGGGAATGGTATGTTGAGTATACTCATAGGAGTACACTGGAAAACACAAGAGAACTAATAGAATATATTTCAAGTCACAATAATTTTGAAAGCATGGAAACATGGAAGGTGTGAAGGGTAGGAAGGAAGAGAGAAGGTGATGACCCTGTGTGTTCTAGATCCCTACAAGATATAGCAGGTGGAAACACTGTGTGCTTTACAATATTGAGGCGTTTAGTAGGTATCCTTCAAGGGTTTAGCAGGTGGAAACATTGTGCCCTATATTATTGTACTATATAAGATGTGCAAAGACTATGTTCTCTGAATTAATATGGTGTTTAGTAGTTGGCGAGACAATGTGCATTGTATTCCTATATGATTTGCTTGATTGGTATTGTTGTGAACTCCTTTGAGCACTTAACTCTTTAGACTTTGAATCCAGCTGAGGGGTGGTTAGTTACAAGAAAATTGTATTCAAGCTCACCTATGGTTGGGTGGAGAGTTTAAATCCCTCCCTAAATTTCTAGTCATTCAATTCAATCATATAAGTGTATTTAATTGCGCATATATTGCATTACTAATGATGAATGATATTGTTATGTGTTATGACAATGTATGTATCAACATTGGCAATGGATGGTTTTTTTTTTATGTGTGTCTACAATGAGGTGCTTATGTGAATCTTCTCATGGTTATGAGGAACCAAAAGATCCATGTGGTTACTGATACTTTCTTGTTCTGTAGTTAAATTTACATGGTCATGTATGGATGATTGATGTGCTAAGCTAAAATATTACAATTTTTGAATTCCATTGTCCATTATGTTATGGAAATGATGGATATCTGACTCTCTAATGCTAATTATTATGTTTCTTAGTAAAGGACTAAGAATAATATAATTCATGTTATATAAGTGGCCCTAAAAATGTTTTTTGGGATCCATGTTTCGGCGTAATATCGGGCTATTGTATGTGAATTTACAGAGTAGTTTTAGTTATGGATTTGCTAGCTTGAGTGCCTGATAGTAGGCACATTTATGGGTCCATTGATTATATTTTAAATATGTATAGTGCTTGGAATATTAGTGTTTGAATATGGGTTTCATTCCTACGGAAGTTAGTGTTCTGGGAAACATCACGATTTAAGGGGAGCTCTAGCTGAGTCCCCTAAAAGTTTTTTTAATTTATAAGTCTGAGTATTATAGGGACTATACTTTATATCCAGGTATCGATAAGTTATTGGAAGGAAATTGTATTCAGGCCTGATGCAATTTGAGTTTGACATATGAATCAAGGAATATGGTAGTTTAGCTAACTAAATATTGTGCGTATATATAAATCTGCCATAGTTCGAGATATTTGAATTTTTATGAAGAACATAGTGTACCTAGAGTGGGGCCCACTTGGCTGAACATTATGTGACGTTGAACATTAAGTCATTTTTGTGAGTGTCTATGATTCACATGATTCAGGTCTTTGTGCATAACAGAAATGTCGGTGACACTCAAATTAAAGGAATTTTGAGGTCTAAAATGGGCCTCTTAAGGAAATTATAAAATAATAGTGGAAATAATAAAATATTATTAAATTAGATCATCAAATTTTAGAGGGAAAAAATAAAAAATGACTTTTTCAACTTCTATTTTCAACTTATCTCCTTATGGTTTTACTCAAATTTTGAGTGAAGAGACTCTTTGGATGTATAATTTGATTCATCATGCAAGGATTACCCATGTTTCATACTTTCAATGAACCTTTCTGTTGGGAAAAATAATGAGAGGGGGGTGCGGGGGGGCGCTGAATCAATATTTAAAGATCACTGGAAAAATTTTACTTTTTCTTTAATGAATTCTATACGTGACTTTAATGAACCCAACTCACGTATACATGCGAATATGCCAACAAAAACTTGCGTATACTAAGATAAATTTATTGTTAGATAAAATTTTAGAAAAAATCTTTAACTTAGCTTATCAGTTATGCATCATATATTTAAACAGTAAATATGTGCAGTAATAGAAGAATAAATCATCACACACATGAACACCAAGATTTAAGGTGGAAACCCAATTCGAGAGAAAACCACCGTTGTTGTCATCTCTGTCTTCAATATTTATTATATATAAATCTGTTTATAATATTGTACTAATGCAGACTCATATCAGTACACAGGTATCTACCTGTTGAAGGCTACAACCTTCTCTCATTATCTAGTTACTACTAGAAGGGAGCTACAACCCCTTGATCTCGTTTACAAGCCACTAATGGAAGGGAGCTCCAACCCCCCTAATCAAAACACCAACTTCTACTGGAAGGAAGATTCTACTTCCACACTGAAGGCTTCAGCCCTTAGAACCACTGCAGACCATGTTTCATCAATTTTCACACAAGATCCCACAACTTCAACACAACTCATCATAAATATATACTTAACCCAAAATTCAATCAGAACAGTGAGATTACTGTAACCAGAACACAATAATAAACACAGATCTAAGAAACAACATGTAGAAACAATCTCAACCTTGATCATTCATAATATTAAAATGCATACACTACATTTCTTTACTAAATCCACATGTATACACACTTTCCTTCACACCAACCTACGTATAGATCTGAAAATATTGGTCTTCCAAAATATGGTTAGTCTTAGAACCAGATATGAGGCTTTTAGTCAGATATATTTTCATTATTGTAGAACTCTTAATAATTCAGTCCTCATTAAACATATTTAATCACTCATTGATCATATTTGTACATATTCAAATTAGCATCATATACAGTATTCAGGCAACCCAGATCTACATGAAGACTTCATTGACAAACATCAGAAATACAACATCAATAAATAGATAACCTTTGTAGTAAGATTTAGAAAACCCTGACTTCCATATGTTCTTTTTCTGAGACAAATCCAAGTATATACGCACTTTTACGAAGACGAACTAGGATAGAGATCTTTAAATATTAATTTTGCAGAATGTTTCATATCTATAGACTTACCCAGATTTCTTCACTTCACTTCAGTAACCATGCGCCAGGTCACAGATCTAATCATTTCTTCAATAGATCAAGTAGATATTCATTTTCAGTCTAGAGATATTGATCCATCATTGTATCCAAGGGTGCATCATAGATTCATATCTACAAATAAAATATATTTCATCCCATATAGATATACTTCAGAGAGAAGTATTTAGTCACAACCCTTACACATGAACACAATGCATTATGATCTTCTTCTCCTTATATATTTTTAGCCTTTACCAATAACATGAGCCAAAACCACACAACTGTTGATGGTATTCTTGGACGGGATTAAAATAAATGACACAATGCTCAATACTGTGGGCTAATACCATGGTAATGCCACTTGGTATCATAATTTTAGAGTGCAAAAGGCTTCTCTTCATAAAAAATACATATATACTAATTATGTATGTATACGCGGGTTTCCTGTATACCAAGTAGCATATACATTTCCTCCATATGCGGGTTGACTTCTTCAAACCTACATATCCATTGAGAAATATTTCTTGTTTCATTTTTCTTGCACTTACTAAAATTCCTTTCTCTGTCACATTTGAACTAACTTGTAGAAACATTTTTTTTACATTTTTGACAAAAATTTCGCTTATCAAAAGGCAACTCATCAAGTAGGTTTCCATCAAGGACAAGTTCATCAAGTAGGTTTCCATCAAGGAAAACATATTGCATCATATTACCAACAATCTCCCCCTTGGACTTGATGGCAACCATGATGGTGTTTGATCACCACAACAGATGGATACATTAATCATAAACATTATTCAAAAACCAAAATAATCTCCCCCTTTGACATCAAGGGAAAAGGGCAGATCAATACCGAAACCAAAGCTCTGCAGATCTGATGGGCACTGTATTGACCATGCTCCCCTGGAGTTCATGTTGAATCTTTAGACATAATTTTCAATGAAGTACACGGCTCTATAACTCAACCATGTATGACCTTTCCTATAACCAAGGACTCATACTGACATCAATGATCCAACCAAGTGGAATTACATATTTGACTCAACTACCCAACCAAGTGGGTTTAAAAATTTGAACATGTCCTTACATGACTGAATATAACAATTTTACATCATGGGTATCAACATGACCTTTCCATAAAATTATAGATATGAATTTTTATAACAAGGACGAAAAGATCTCAAGGGAGAGATCATAAATCAAAAACCAATCAGAATGCCAAAAATACATCCTTTTCAACTAGGCAGGTGCTCCCCCTAAGCTTGTGCAACCTGAACACCTTCAACAACCAATTCATCAAAGCATCTTCATCAAGGAGATAAATATCAAAGAAAGGTACAGTAAGATAAATACTGTAACAACAACATTAGAGATTACCCATCACCATAGACTGTTCTGAAAATTGAGCTAGAGATATTATGTCAGTAAAAACCATACGCAGTTTTATGCACAAAAACTCACGTATATACATGATTCGCTTTTATGAAACCAACGTTCGAATTTAATATTATGAAATTAAGCAGATTTGATAAGAGAGGCAGAGACAACTCCCAGCTTCTCTCTGAGATATTCGAATGCTTCCCTGGGAAGAGGTTTAGTAAATATATTTGCATCTTGTTCTTTGGAGGGAACATACTCCAATTCAACCTTTTGTTCAAGCACTTTTTCACATATGAAGTGATACTTGATAGGAATGTGCTTGGTCTTGGAATTCATCATAGGATTCTTCGAGATACTAATGGCACTTGTATTATCACATAAAATGGAGATGGGAGGTGAACATTTGATTTGAATGTCTTGCAGTGTCTGTATCATCCAAAGAAGTTGTGTGCAACATGATGCGGTGACCACATATTTTGCTTCCGCTATAGATAAGGCAATACAAATTTGTTTCTTGCTTAACCAAGATACTAATTGGGGCCCCATATAAAATGCACCACCACTAGTTCTTTTTCGATCATCAATATTTCAAGCCCAATCCGCATCTGTGTAAGAATCAAGAGTGAGATCAACATTCTTTGGATACCATAAACCAAAGTCTTGAGTTCCTTGTAGATATTTGAATATTATTTTTACAGTGTGAAGGTGATACTCTTTTGGATTAGCTTGGAATCGTCCAACAATCCCAACTGCATGCATAATGTTTGGTCTTTTTCCAGTTAGATAAAGCAGAATTCCAATCATCGATCTATACTCTGGTTGATTCACTATGGGAGAATCATCATGAGAACTGAGGTTACATATAGTTACCATTTGAGTACTCACACATTTGCATTTTTCCATCCCATACTTCTTCAAAAATTTCTTGAGATATTTTTCTTGTGATAGAAATATGCCATTTGTTGCTTGTGGCACTTGTAAGCCAAGAAAATATGTTAGCTCCCCAAGTAAAGACATTTCAAATTCTTGATGCATAACATAAGCAAATTTCTGACTCATGGAATCTTCATTACTTCCAAAAATGATGTCATCAACATACACTACTATAACCAATAGTTTTTCATTCTCAATTTTTGTGTATAAGTTACTGTTAGCAAATCCCTTTGTAAAGCCTTGTTTTTGAAGATATTTGTCAACGTATGAGTACCATGCTTGAGGAGCTTGTTTGAGACCATATAAAGCCTTTTTAAGTTTGCAAACAAGTTTTTCATCATTTCCAAGAATGAATCATTTTAGTTGTTCTATATAAACTTATTCTTCTAGATCACCATTGAGGAAAACCAATTTAACATCCATTTGATAAACTTTGAATTGTTGAAAACTTGAAAAAGAAATAAACATTCTTATGGATTCAAGTCTGTCTACAAGAAAAAAAAATTCTTCAAAGTATGTACCTTCTTGTTGAGCATACCCTTTACAAACAAGTCTAGCTTTGTTCCTAATAACATCTCCATTTTCATTTAACTTCTTTTTGAATATCCATTTTGTTGCAATAACATTTTTATCATGAGGCATTGGAACTAGTTCCCAAGTATGATTCTTTTCAATCTGATCAAGTTCTTAATTCATGGCTTGAATACAACATTCATCTTTACTGGCTTGATTTACATTCTTTGGTTCAATAGTGGATAATAATGCAAGATAGCTATGGGATCCTACAAGAGTTCTTCTTGTTTGGACACCCGATCCCTTTTCTCCCAGAATTTGAGATTTTGGACGATTATTTTGAACACACCTGGATGGAGCCTTTTTAGATAGATATTCTTCTGGTGCTTCATTGGGTTAACCTTCTATATTGTTGCTATTTGATGAGGGAAAATACACAGCATCATCATCTTCATTTTTTGTTGTTATTTCCCTTTTAGGAGCTATGAGAGACTCATTATTACAACATCAATACATTAAAAAATCTTCTGAATTCTTTTATTGTAACATTTGTATGCTTTATTTCTAGAAGAGTAACCAAGAAATATTCCTTCATTTTCTATAGGTTCAAACTTATGAAGTTTTTCATCATTGTTCTTGATAAAAAAATTCTTTTGAAAACTCCAAAATGATTTACAGTGGGAAGATTGCCATACCAGAGTTCATAAGGAGTTTTATCACTATTCACATGAACATGAGCCTTGTTAAGAATATTTACTGTAGTATGTGCTTCTTCTCCCCAAAAGGTATCGGGAGTTATAGATTGATCAAGAATAGCTCGAGCCATCTGTTGAACTGTTCTATTCATCCTTTCTGCCACGCCATTTTGTTGTAGGGTTCCAACTATAGAAAAATGTCTTTTTATGCCATGATGTTCACACAAATCAAAGAATTTATATGATATACATTATCCTCCTTGGTCAGATCTAAGACATTTGATATTTATATCTAATTCATTTTCAACAATAGGTTTGAAGATCTTAAATTTTCAAATTCTTCATCTTTATGTTTTAGTAAGCTGATCCAACACATTCTAGAGAAGTCATCAATAAATAAAATCTAGCATTGTTCTCCACGAGGTGAATTTTTCCTTACAAGACAACACAGATTAGTATGTATAAGTTCAAGAGGCTTACTTTTCTGATCCTTCTTTGGCATTGAATTTCACCCTGGTTTTCTTACCAAATTGGCATGATTTTCATATGGTATTTTCAAGTAGAGTGATGCTTGGAAGATCACAGACAACTTTGAGTCTGTTAGATTTTCGTATTTGAGAGAAGCTCAAATTTCCCAATATTTTGTGCCATAACGAATTTTCTGAAGATTTAGCCAAGTAGCATTTCTCTTGGCCACCTTTCCATACATATAGATTTCTTGGTGTTCTAGTTCCTTTTATTACCATTTTTCCTTTGTCAAGTTCACGCACTACACATTATTTTGAACAAAAGACAACTTCATTTCCTTGATCACACATTTGACTCACACTCAATAGTTTATTCTTTAATCCATCCACATACCTAACATTGTTAGCTTTCACATTTTATTTTAGAAAAATAGAACCTTTTCCTTTAATGACAGGAGGAGAGTCATTTCCAAAGGTAATATTCTTTTCCTTCTCTAGAGCATTGTATGAAAGGAGTTTATTTTTATCGCCTGTCATGTGTTTTGAGCATCCTCTATCAATGTACGATAGATTTTCTTCCCCTTATACAAATAAAGATATGCCACAGCTTTCAACCTATGAGTCCTTCTTTCTCCATAGCTTGGAATTTAAAGGTATATGCTCTTTTTGCTGAATTTTTCTCCTGCATTCAGATTCTTCATGTCCAAATTTATTGCAATAAGAACATTCAATTTAATTTTGAAGAAAGGAAATTTTTTTATAAGTATTCTTATTTATTCCAGTCTCATTTATTTTTTTTCTTGCATCTCTGGTCATGATGGTTTTGTATGCAACATATTGAGTAGTTTTATGACCAAAATTATGACATGAGAAACATTGTCCATTAAAGAAGAAATTTTGTGATCATGAAACCTTCTGTTTATGTTTTCCTACTAATTGATATTTGTGTTATTGTTCTTCCTTGTATTGAAGTGGTCATGCTACCTGTGTAGTCTCTTTGTTCATTTGCTGAGTGACAAAATGTTCCAGGTTGCCTTTAGCTGCATTTAGATAGCTTGGTGCTAAAGACTGAGAGGATTCACCGATATATCCAAGACAGAGGATATCATTGTACCTTGATAATTTAATCTAATATTTCACATCCTTTATCAAATATAAGATTTAAAGTTTTCACTTTCTCAATTTCCTTTCTTAGACTTACTATTTCACATTCTAATTTCTCATTGTGCTTCTCCTTTTCCATATGTTGATTCTTTAGAGTATCTATGGCAATTTTGTTTTCTTCCAAACATATTTTGAGATGATTTATTTATTCAAGAAAATAATTTTCTTCTAATGCATCCATAAAAGTATCTTTAGCCTCACTAGAGTCTTTTTCAAAAGCCATGAGTAGTCTAATGCCTTGATCATATTCTCCTTCTTCACTATTTGATAGCCCATTACTACCTTCATGAGTATAATAACTTTTTATATTTATAAACCGTTTCTTATTTCCTTTTGCCACTTCCTTTCCCTTTTCATGATTATTATTATGGGGACATTTAGCACAGTAATGAACAACTCTTCCACAAGAAAAACATTTAAAATGAATCTTACCTCTAAACCTTCCAGTGCCAAGTTGTATCTTCTTTACAAAATTTATCTCATTTTCTTCTGAAACATACCCTGATCTTTCTTGTTCTTCTACCTCTTTTCCTTTTTCAGCAGCTCTAAAAAACAATTTCTTTGACTTGATATGGACCTCCTTTCCTCATTTCAAATGTAGTCAGAATACCATGAAGTTCAACAATAATAAGAGTTTGCAGATCTTGTTTCTCTTCAATATCAGAGACTTTTGACTCGAATTTCAGAGTTGCAGATCTTAAAACCTTTTCCACTATAGTAGTGTCAGTTATGGTTTCACCCATATTTCTCATACGATTTACAATATCATCTAGACATAAAAAGAAACTAGCAATGCTTTCCTCATTATGTATTCTGAGTTTTTCATATTGAATTCTGAGAGTCTAGAGTTTAGCACTTTTTACCTTGGCATCACCTTAATAGCTCAGAATTATTTTTTCCCATATCTCGTTTTCTATATTCAACTGCATAACTTTGAAAAATTCCGATTTATTCAAACTTCCCAAAAATGCATTGACCGCCTTTGCATTGGTTTCATAGTTCTTTCTTGCAGCTGGATTTGTTGGAACGGACGCTGGATATTGATAACCTCCTTCAACTATAGCCCATACATATACTCCAAGAGACTGAAGATAGGATCTTATCCTTGTCTTCGAGAAGATTAAATTGTTTCCATGGAAGAGAGGAGGCCTGATAGATATTGTGCCATCTTGATTGCTCACCTTAGCTAGTCTTCCTTCTAGCGATTAAGCTTCTTCAGAAGGACCTGCTCTGATACCAATTGTTGGGAAAAATACTGATTGGGGGGGGGGGGGGGGGGGGGTGAATCATTATTTATAGCTCACCGAAATTTTTTTACTTTCTTTACTAAATTCTATACGCGACTTTAAAGAACCCAACTTGCGTATAACATGGATATCCCAACAACAACTTGCATATACTGAGATAACTTTATTGTTAGATAAACATTCAGAAACAATCTTTAACTCAACTTATCAGTTATGCATCAAATAGTTAAACAATAAATATGTGTAGTAATAGCAAAATAAATCATCACACACATTAACACCAATATTTAAGGTGGAAACCCAATTCGGGAGAAAACCATCATTGTTGTCATCTCTATATTCAATATTTATTATATGGAAAACTTCTTATAATATTGTACTGATGCAGACTTAAATCAATATGCAGGCATCTACCTGCAGAAGGGTGAATCATTCTCTCGTTCTCTAGCTACTACTGGAAGGGAGCTACAACCCCCTAATCTCGTTTACTATCCACTACTACAATGGAGCTCCAACCCCCCTGATTAGAATACCAGCTTCTACCGGAAGGAAGCTTCTACTTCCACACTGAATGCTTCAGCCCTCAGAACCACTTTAGACCACGTTTCATAAATTTTTACACTGGATCCCATAGCTTCAACATAAATCACCATAAATATAGTTTTAACCCAAACTCCAATCAGAACTGTGAGATTATTGTAACCAGAACATAGTAATAAACCCATATTTAAGAATCAACATGTAGAAAAAATATCAACACTGATCATTCATTATCTTAAAATTCATATGCTACTTTTCTTTACTAAACCCACGTGTATACGCGCTTTCCTTCACACCAACCTGCATATATATCTCAAAATATTGATCTTCCAGAATATGTTCAGTCTTAGAACCAGATCTAAGTCTTTCAGTCAGATATCTTTTCAGTATTGCAGAACCCTTAATTAGTAAATCATCATTAAAAATATTTACTCACTCATTGATCATATTTGTACATATTCAGCTTAGCAACATATACAGTATTCAAGAAACCTAGATCTACATGAAGATTTCATTGACAGACAACAGAAACACAACAATAATAAACAGATAACCTCTGCAATAAGCATAAGAAAACCTGACTTTCATACATGATTTTTCTGAGACAAAGCCGCGTATATACGCACTTTTACCAAGACGAAATAGCATATAGATCTGTAGATATTAATTTTTGAGAATGTTTCATACCTATAAACATACCGAGATTTCTTCACTTCATTTCAGCAACCATGTGCCAGGTTACAAATCTAATCATTTCTTTAATAGATAAAGTACATAGTCATTTATGGTCCAGAGATCTTGATCCATCATTGTATCCAAGGGTGAAACATAGATTCAGATCTACCAAAAAAATAGAGTTCATCCCATCCAGATATACTTCAGAGAGAAGTATTTAGTAACAACCCTTAAACATGCACACAATGCAGTATGATATTCTTCTCCTTATATAGTTTAGCCTTTACCAATACCATGAGCCAAAACCACACAACTGTTGATGGTATTTTTGGACGAGATCAAAACAGATGAGACAATGCTCAATACTGTGTGCTAATACCATGGTAATGCCCATTGATATCATAGTTTTAGAGAGCAAAAGGCATACATGACTTTGCTTCTTTTTACTCGCGTGTATACATGGCTTCTCTTCATAAAAACTACGTATATACTAATTATGGATGTATCTGTGAGTTTCCTGTATACCAATTATCGTATACATTGCATCCATATGCGGGTTTCCTTTCATCAAACTTGCGTATACATTGAGAAATATTTCCTTTTTCATTTTTTTGGCACTTATTGGAATTCCTTTATCTGTCGCATCTGAACTAACCTGTAGAAACATTATTTTTACACATTTAACAAAAAGGTTGCTAATCAAAATGCAGCTCATCAAGTAGGTTTCCATCAAGGACAACTTCATCAAGTAGGTTGCCATCAAGGACAACATATTGCATCATATTGCCAACACTTCCTACAATAAAAATGAGAAAAACATGAAAAATGTGATTGCAATCACATTTTCTGATCTATTTCTGATTTTTCATGTAGCACGGTCCATCGAAAGTATGAAACATGGGGACTCCTTGGATGAGGTGTTCAATTTTGCATCCAATGAGTAATCCCACTCCAAATATAAGTAAAACCTAGGGAGATAATTTGACAATACGAGTTGAAAAAGTAGGTTTATTATTTTAGTATTTTTTAATCTTTTTACTTTTTCACTCCAAAAATGGTGAATCATCTCCCATCATTGACATCATCATCTTGAATCCTATTTTTTCTTATAAAGTTTATTTTGGTTGTACATTTTTCTTAGGAGGCCCATTTTAGACCTCAAAATTTCTCAAATGAATTTTGGAGAGGCCCATATTTCTACAGAAATCTATTTAGGGTTGTATATGTAATGACAAATATTTAGAAGTC
The DNA here is from genome assembly GCA_034641835.2 of Pinus albicaulis. Lineage (NCBI taxonomy): Eukaryota > Viridiplantae > Streptophyta > Pinopsida > Pinales > Pinaceae > Pinus > Pinus albicaulis. The sequence continues at coordinate 673,491,221 of CM076581.1, forward strand.
CATTCATCGTACCTGGGTTGGGACCCTTACTGGTGAAATATTTATACGAGATTGGATTGGAACGGAGATGGATTTAATAAACTATGTGGTATATCTGGTGTCGGGCCCATTTGGGGGTTGTGAAAATGAGTTCAAATAACATCAAGAATGAAGTTTCCATTCATAGGTCTAGGGCTTCAGTAAGGGTGTCACTTTGGAAATTTTTTATGACATGAATTTTTCCCAACAATACATATAACATGATTTCTTTAATTACATGGTGGTATTGGGCCTTATGAGACCTGCAACCCTGAGTCCATGGCAGTGCCACATAGGTGTCATGGATGCAATGCAACTTCCCGTGATGTGGTAGGGACATGTAGGGTACACACTAAGTTCCATGTCATGGTATCCTACTGATGTGACAAGATTTAATTGGACTATATTTCAAATAATCATATATTTTGATACGATAGTTAGAATAAGGTGAATTTTATGTCCACTAAAATCTCTTAACGAACTGAACATGATCATGTTTTCCAAAGTTAATTCCTCAAGAATTGGAGAAGAAGTATTTTTGTAACCTAATCTCCATAGTCAGGCCAGAGAGATTGGGTTAGTTAAAAGTAACACATTCCATAGCCTAGGAATAGCAAGGAGGTGGAATGGAGTGTTGTAGTGTGGTATGAGAGAGAAGGTTCTACATTATGCTTTTCGAGATGAAATACAAAGCTCTAATAGTGGAATCAAAGCACCCAGGTTTAACAATAAAACTAAGTGGTCCAAGGAGGATAAATATAGAGCTTTATTATTGAGTGTGATGGCATAGTATGAGATTAATACTATATCCATGGGAAAAATAAAAATCGGTTTCCATTACAAAAATATATAAATCAGAGAGTATGGTATTTAAAGGATCAAATGTGTGCTAATTGTAAAATTTTGATAAGTAATTGTGTGTTCTATGCGTATATGTGTGGATATAAGAATTATGAATTGATATGAATGGTTTACATGATAGATTCTAATATATTAGTTTTTTTTATAACTGGCATACTAAGTTGAGTCTTGATGTTTTATATAGCCTCACATCAACATGATTATTGCAAATATGTCAAGGTGATGGGTAAATATGTTTATTTTTATTTTTTTTGTTAGTTAAACAATTATTTGTGTGAAACAACACATAATAAGAAATAAAGGAACAACAAGAGAGTAAAGGGATCAGAATAAATATAGTGTAGTTCAACACTGATATATCCCAACATAATCAGGACGAGTTAGATAGAAATAGGAGAGAGGAAGGATCCCCTAACTAGATAGACACCCTTAGAAGTTAGAGGGATGAATTAATAAGTTGCAAATATGTCACACCCTCCTCCCACATCTACCCAAGTAACCAGAAAACCAGGGTAAAAATGTGATGAGAGGCTACTATAATGAGATTCAACTTCCTAGTTGACATTAAGGAAGTGGAACCGACAGAAGAACAACATACATACCTTGCACATAATGAATGACACCCGCAGGAACTAACCCAATATTTCATGCCTCTTACCCCTATGTCACACTAAAATTTTGACCTATTTGAGCCATAGATGCAGGCACAAGCTTGCAATCCAACATCTAGGAGGCTATAACCAAAATACTAACACTACATGCCAACATCCAGGTCCCAAATTACTCAGTTATGTGCTAATGTCCCTAGGGTTTGAGCCACCTTTTTAGTCCCAAAACCTAGTGCTCTACCCAAAACATCATGAAAATTTTAGAGATGATAAATAATAACATGAAAATGATTCATAAGAAATCACATCATTAAGAACACATTTGGACCCCTCCTAGCCATGACAAAATTTTTTTCAAACATATCAAAAACATTTATTTCATAGGTGTAAGAAACAAAATAGAGCATAGGGGTCTCATAATTATTTGAGAACCACTAAGAAGCATTTTTTCTTTACATCGTTAGCTGCAATACAATCTATTTGATCATAAATACATTGTGCATTCATTTACAAGTAAAAAAATTGATAGAGTCTTACATCATCACTGATAAAATACATGCTTATAACCAACATAATAACAATATAATAACCATGCATACAACGTCAATAGCATCCACATCATAAGCGGTACATTTATGTATAAAATACCAAAGGAATGATCTCTTCATTAATGAATGTAGAAACCAACTGGAGATGGGACTTCCATGCTCCACCTGACCATAGATTGGTTGAGCCAAATCCCTCTTCAGCCAATCACCCATGTGCCATATTCCAAGCATGAATGTGGGACTCAAACTGAAAGAAAAAAACTAGGGAATCCTGAGGCTAAACCACCTCACCCTCATCAATAAAAATCAGGCTTTACCATTATCCACCATATCACTTGGAAAATACCATAGCGATGTCATAAATAGATTTACTGTAATATACACCCGATCAATAGGTCAACCCATGCATGGATATCACCAAATTATCTCTTCTTGCACAGTAAGGAATTTTCTTGTCTCTTAGTCTCTTAGGCTTTATCAGAACCCACAGTTTGAATTAGGGGTCATTAGGCCCTAAAATGAGATACCAGCCTCTAAGCTTTATAATATATCCTGCCATTCAGGTGTAAGGATTCCTAGGCCTAATCAAGGGAAACCACCTCTCAGACTTTACCAAAATCCAATCCCGGATCACTAGGCACTAAACCGAGGTAACATCTCTCAGGTTTTACAACAATCCAAACCTGGATTAATAGGCCCTAAAATGAGGAAACACATAAATGAGATACAACTCACTCAAATTCAAATACATCTGGTAATCTAACTAAACAAAGACATGAGAAATCCACAACACCATGGATATCCAGAAATGGCAAGGCTATGCTGAAAACACTATCACATCTAGAAAAAAACCATGCCAAGACATAAAATAACCACATCCAATACCATGCATGCTAGATCTTGAAAGGAAAACACATATGAAAATCAATAAATTCCACGAATATTTTTGTATCTGCTTGATTCCGTCTCCTCCTTGCTTTAGTCCTCGTTCTTGTTACATTCTTTCCTTTCTTACTTCAATGCCAAAGTGCTCCAAGAAAATCTAAGTTTCCAAGAGTCAGAAAGACAGTGACAATAATGAGATAGTTCCAAAAATGCACTAAAAAAAGGTACCAACTAATCCTCATAAGCCTTTTTATTTAATAAGACTCTATTTTATTCATTTTCCGTTATTTTCCTTCATTTTCCTCCTGACGTACAACCTGTGACTTTGCTACTCCATTTTCTCCTAACGTCAATTATTTTCATAACTAAATGTGACAAATATGCCATTTTCTCCTTCCCAAACCCTTTGCCTTTGTCTTTTCCAATTTACTTATTCATAATAAACCAAATGAAAACCAATTAGAATGTTTTTCCTAACATTCTAATTGGAATATGTAATATTCCCAATTTTTGCAGCTAATTGGAATATTTCATTTTAATTTCAGTTTTATTAACTCATGAATAAAAGTATAAAGGAGGAACTCTAAAACTCCTAATCAGAAAAATAAATAAATGCCCAATGTGAACATGGACAAATCTAGGCCATTTCAATAAAATATACTTAGGTGTGAAAAGGAATGAAGAAGGTTGACTAGGTCAACAGGACCAAATCACGGCAGTGTCTAGATGCATTGAACCTCCTTATTGATCAGCGCAGTTTAGATGGAGACCCTTCATGTGAAAAGGGTTAAATAATTGGAGGTGTTTTAGGGTTTTCTAAGACCTAATGTTATAAAATGAAGAGGAAGGCCACAATAAAAGGTAGTTGAAGATAATTCAATTTTGAGCTTGCTTAAGCAACTCAAACTCTCTAGCTGTTTAGCTAGAGAGAGGAATTTCTTGTTTAGGAATTCCTCCTACTTCATTGAGGAGCTCTTGAAGGAGTATGTTCTGAAATTCCCAACATATAGGCTCGATGCTAAGCATCCTCCATCAAGACATCGTTATTTCTGTAGAAGAATAATATTGTGTCGTTCGATGTTGCAGTGAGGTGTTTTCAACACCACTTCCAAATCTAGTTTCGCAGAAAAGGGAGCATTCCTTTCTTTGGAATATTAGTGAGGAAGAATTGAGCTTCAGTTCCAGATCTTGGCATCAGGCCAAAGGACCTTCCAAAATCAACTGCACAGTATACTTCACAAACTGCGTTATTTTCCAGTGCATTGCTGCAGTAGGGTTTCTACCCTAGTTTGCTGCTCATTTCCTTGAGGAAGCGCCATCCCTTCTTCCGAAAAGTTTGTACTTCAGACTCTTCTATAATTTTGTATATTTAAACTCATATATTCAGAGTTTTAGTGATTCTTCATTTTTCAAATCCATAGTCTGCGGATCTGATACTTGTACTTGTTCTTTCATGAAATCCCCCTGTCAAGTGATCTATTTGATGTATAAAAGGAGACGAATCTCTATTTTATTCATTATCTGTTATAATGAACTTTAGATATGATTTTTAAGACATATTTTGTCTAATTTATTCATAAATTATGCTCTACATGTTTCAGCCACTTTCTGCATACTCAAAGTAATGGGAAATCATCATTTTTAAGCATATCCGGGGATGGAGAAACTGTTTAACATAGCTATAATGCTTTTATTGAGATGAAATTCGAATAATGGGTCCCTAAAAACCTAATATGAAATAAATTCCCACCATTTCCCTTAATTTTATGCAGATTTCTGAATACACCTATTTTAGGATTAAAATCACTGCTTTTCCCCACTTTTTGGATCCTAAATTCAGACATGAGTTGCTGTTGTACTTGAAATAAGCTGTTGAGTGTCTATAAGAACATTTTATGCATTTATATCTCTTTTCACTTTCATTATGGCATTTTAATTTGCTACAACCTCTCATTGGGCCTTCTCTTGAAGATAACTAGGTGTGGTAGACCTGTTTAACCCACCTAGTCTTATTTGTTTCATCTCAAATCTTGGATTTAGTTTTTATATTGTGTAATATAAAGTATACAAGAGTTATTTTCCTATTCTAGATCATATTTTTCTGAAAATGAATATTTTAGTGTATGATTCATGAGCTATTCCTAAATAGGAATATTACAGTGGTATTGGAGCTTGATCTCTAGCTCAGCCTATGAGATCAATTTTTCAGAGAAGTAAAGAGAAGAATCAGAGATCATAATGATGGAGAGGATGAGATTATTCTCATCAATATTTAGATCTAAGAGGAGCCTCTCCAAAGAGGTAAATCAAAAGAGAGAAACAAGATGCACCGAGACTCATAGAGGGTTTCGAGAAGAAGCAAGATGCAGTGATATCTGCATGAGGATTCAAGAAGAATAAGGAAGCCCCAACACTTCCTATCAGCAAAGTAGAAGACCAGAGAATCCTAGATCTCCTCATAGATCCACTATGCCCACTTTATTTGAAGAAGGTGAGTGGTATAGCAATGAAGAAAAGAGATGACAAGAAACTCCTAAAGGGTTTCAAGATGGAGAGGAAGAAATATACACTTCCTATCATCACAAAGCAAAGGATAATGTCAATCTTGTCACTTTGGGCAAGAGATCTCCATTTTCACCATCTGCTACTAAGATGCTTGTATCTAGAGAAGAGGCACTTACATCTTTGCAAGGTAGTCTTGAGCTCTTAACATATGGAGACCCATGCATGAGTAGGGAGATGGATGAGGAGGAGAAGGAAGATACTAGTGCTGGTAAGCTTGAATAAAGGAGGCCATTATTCTTTCCAGCAGTTGGAGGCATCATTGATCTAGATGGAGGAATTCTTGTGTTCTGTCGAGAGGTTCGCACATATCAGTTGATCCAAGGTATGCATGAAATTTCAACACATATTGTTTCAAGATTAATGCATAGCCAAGGATTAAATCAAAATGCTCATTTGAAGCAAATATATGTAACAGTGCAGAGGACCCTTGATCTAATCAAGGAGGAGATTGGAAACTATCCCTATGCATCATTGTTGAGCTGCATTCAACCTCTTGGGTTGAGATGTAGGGTCTCAAGAAAGGGGATTAGTACTATCCTATGTTCAATGTCTCATTGTGAGATTAGTAATGAAACTTTCTTTAAGACAGAACATGCACCACTTTGCAAATCTATAGCGCTGTCACTTAGTGACTGTGATAAAGAGGCTTCATTTCTCTTGGAGCACTCTAGAAGCAACTTCAACCTTGGGGAAATGGAGAAGAAGAAGATGAAGAGTAGACATCATGAGATGAGAAACATTTTCTCCATTCTAGATGACACTCTCTCAATGAGCATGTTACAGCTCAAAGAGAGACTTCTACTTACTGCAGATTCAAAGCCTCACTGGTTTTGGAAGGCCATAGATGGGAGAGAGGTCTCACTAAGAGATCTCAACAGAGATGCATTTCAATATTTCATGAGATGCAAGGTTCTTCATTGGTTCAAAGGAAATGGTATTATACAAAGGGAGCATGCCATGATTATGCAGCACATCACTCATCTTCCATATTGGAGTGAGTGGATGAGGATGATGAGAAAGAGATCACATGATCACTTCTAGACATATATGGGCTAGCAAGCTTGGTTATGCTGGTTTCCCTAGGGAGAATCTTATAACTCTCCAAAGGCACCTATTTCTCTGATCTATGCCTTGAATAATGGTGATGAAATGAATAAGGAGGCATGACAACACTGGTTTCTTTGGGGTAAGCATGATCACTACCCAAAGTTTCTCATTCTCTCATCTCATGCTTTATGCATCATTAATAGAGTATGTGAGAAGGAAGCATGGTTGATGTGGTTTTTAAAAGGAGAGTTTGGACATCTCATGTTAAATCTCATGTCCATGTATTTACCCATGTTTGAAATATGTCTCATTTATCCACATGAATTTCCGTTGGAGGTATGTTTCATGCATGAACTTTGGTTTGGGAGGAGGGATGACTCCCACATGATGTGGTACAAGGGAGCTTGCTTGTTCTATGTTGATGAGACATTTCACATGTCCATCATTGTGTTTTTGTTTCTCCATGATCCACATATTGATAAGGCAAGAAGGCTGCAAAAGACCTTATTTCTATGGCTGCTCTTGGGTGAGTATGGTTACTACCCAATAGCTCATAATTTTCTGAATCATGCCTTCAATTTCAATGTTATGTTGCAGCAAGAGAAGGAATGTACCATTTCTATTCACTTGAGAGAGTATGGCCACCACATGACATCTCCTATGTCTATTTATTTTGCATTGTGTAAAATTTGGCATCTTTATCTCATGATGTGCATTGATGATGATACTTTGTATTGGGCTGATGTGGCATATCATATGTCCATTAGTATGGTTTGGTTTCATGATTCACATGAGGAGGAAAGAAGGCAGCAAGACCTCTTGTTTTTTTTGTTGCTTTTAAATGAGTATGGTGACCACCCCATAGCTCATCATTTTCTGATTCATGCCTTATGTATCAAAGATGAATTGCAGGAAAGAGAGGCATGTACATCATCTTTTGGAAAGCTTTGCTTTCCCATATTACATGGAGGAGATGGAGGATGGAAGCAAAGGGACTTGCTCCAGTGGTTATTATTAGGGGAATATGGTTTGACATATTTTTCCACCCATGTTGCTCCTTCACTTATTTTTTCATAACGCTGGAATGATGGAGTTTGGATCCAACAAGGCCAATAGGGCTAAGAATGAAAGAATAAAAATGCTTAATCAAGTTCATAAAACATGGACAGAAGAATGTTATTGCATGATGAAGATTTTTCTTTATGGAAGAAGCTACTTTATTTTATATCTCTCATGTGTTTATTATGGTGTTGGACATCATGTAATTGTCATTTTGTACTTCATGATAAGAAGAGGACATCTAACCTTACAGTTGGAAGTCATCTCATGCATTTGTGGAAGACAACTTTGGAACCAAACATACGGGACCTATTGTAGCAAATGGAGGAAGCCTTCCTTATGTGGATGCCATTTGGAGGGGAAAATATGGTTTGCATCTACAATAAGAGTTTCTTGAGGGCAAGAAACATTTTGTCGGGGGAGACTGTAATATTCCCAATCTTTGCAGCTAATGGGAATATCGCATTTTAATTTCAGTTTGCTTAACTCATGAATAAAAGTATAAAGCGGGAATTCTAAAACTCCTAATCAGAAAAATAAATCAATGCCCAATGCGAACATGGAAAAATCTAGGCCATTTCAATAAAATACACTTAGGTGTGGAAAGGAATGAAGAAGGTTGACTAGGTTAATAGGACCAAATCACAGCAGTGTCTAGATGCATTGAACTTCCTTATTGATCAGCGCAATTTAGATGGAGACCCTTCATGTGAAAATGGTTAACTCATTGGAGGTGGTTTAGGTTTTTCTAAGCCCTAATGTTATAAAATGAAGAGGAAGGCCACAAGAAAAGGTAGTTGAAGATAATTCAATTTTGAGCTTGCTTAAGCAACTCAAACTCTCTGGCTGTTTAGCTAGAGAGAGGAATTTCTTGTATAGGAATTTCTCCTCCTCCATTGAGGAGCTCTTGAAGGATTATGTTCTAAAGTGCCTCACATCTAGGCTTGAGGCCAAGCATCCTCCATCAAGACATCGTTATTTCTATAGTAGAATAATGTTGTGTTGCTCGGTGTTGCAGTGAGGGGTTTTCAACACCACTTCCAAATATGGTTTTGCAGAAAAGGGAGCATTCCTTTCTCTGGAAGATTAGTGAGGAAGCATTGAGCTTCAGTTCTAGATCTTGGCATCAGGCCAAAGGACCTTCCAACATCTACTGCACAATATACTTCATAAACTACATTATTTTTCAGTGCATTGCGGCAGTAGGGTTTCTACCCTAGTTTGGTGCTCATTTCGTTGAGGAAGGGCCATCCCTTCTTTTGGAAAGTTTATACCTCAGCCTCTTTTGTAATTTTGTATATTTCAGCTCATATATTTAGAGTTTCATTGATTCTGCATTTTTCAGATCCATATTCTGCAGATTTGATACTTGTACTTGTTATTTCATGAAATCCCCTTGCCGGGTGATCTATTTGATGTATAAAAGGAGTTGAATCTATATTTTATTCATTATCTGTTATAATAAACTTCAGATTTAATGTTTCAGACATATTATATCTAATTTCTTTAGAAATTATGCTTTGCATGCTTCAACCACTTTCTCCATACTCAAAGTAATGGGAAATCAACATTTTTAAGCATATCCGGGGATGGAGAAAATGTTTAACATATATATAATCCTTTTTTTGAGCTTAAATTGGGATAATAGGTCCCTAATGACCTAATATGAAATAAAATCCCGCCATTTACCTTAAGTTTACGCAATTTTCTGAATACACCTATTTTAGGGTCAAAATCACTGCTTTTCCCCACTTTTTGGATCCTAAATTCAGATATAATTTGCTGCTATTTTTGAAATAAGTTGATGAGTATATATAAGAAAATTTTATGCATTGATAGCTCTCTTCACTTTCAGTAGGGCGTTTTACTTTGCTGCAGCCTCTCATTGGGCCTTGTCTTGAAGATAACTAGGTGTGGGAGACCTGTTTAACCCACCCAGTATTATTTTTTTCAGCTCAAATATTGGATTTATTTTGTATATTTTCTGATCTAAATGATCCAAGAGTTATTTTCCTATTCTAGAGCATATTTTTCTGAAAATGCATATTTTAGTGTATGATTCATGAGCTGTTCCTAAATAGGAATATTACATAATAAATGTCCCATCAACCATGGTTATTATTTTTAATGTTATTACATGGAATTTTCAGCAAGGCTTTTACATAACCCTCCCCATTGGGGGACACTATCCTCGGTGTTCAACCATACATGTACTTCACCAAAAATATTGAAAAGAAAAAATACTTCCCATGAAGCTTTATAACTTAGCACGTTGTATTATTTACAATGAATAACCTACTTAAAAGAAAAAACCATCATGGAAATCAATTTTTCAACCATACATGTACTTCACCAAAAATATTGAAAAGAAAACATACTTCCCATGGAGCTTTATAACTTAGCACGTTGTATTATTTACAATGAATAACCTGCTCAAAAGAAAAAACCATCATGTAAATCAACTGATTATGGGTTCTACAATACTATACACATATACACATTTTATCAACCAAAAAATGAAGGATACCATGCCCATATAAACAACGAGGGAATCTAGAGGCTCACACCTCCACCCTGAAAGAAGTACTAGGATTCACTTCCTTCTAAGGAAGTCCATAATCCACTATCAGAGCCAAATTTTCATCTAATGTAAAATGGTACAATTGTGCGTTGTTGTACCCTTAGTGAAAAATTATCAACTCATTGTTCTAGGGAAAACTCCCAATGTGCATGTCATTTCATCTAGCAATGCTAATGACCAAAAAAATTCATCCAAGACCTTCCCTTCTCTACTATATAGTACCTCGTGAAATCCAAAAATCCCCTTACATCCAATCACTCACTTTAGAAGTTCCTCATTATCCCCTATCCTAGGTGATCCATCCGTTGTCAAGTCTTCCTCACATCGTAAGTTTAAACAAACAAGGCATATACCTACCTCAAAACCATCATTCTGGTCATAACACGCTCATGGAAATCAATGGAAATTAATTGGTACCTGTGTCCCACAATGGCCTTGTTCCTAAACTATTTACCAGCATACTAACATCTGCTTCAATTCCTTTTGTTGTTGTTACTAATGCTTGCAATTAGTTTCAAACACACAACTGGAAATTTTCATGATTTCCTATACCAAGCACATAATTTCCATTAGATTCAAAATAAATTGAAATAAATTCACATCATACCTCATTGGTAGCTCATCAATAAGGTACACACATAATTATGCTCACTTGTTGTCACAACAAACCAAACTAGTTCTTCAATCAATCATCATGTATAAACATATCACATTTGGTTAGCTCAAAAGACATAGGTAAAAATCATGAATCACAAGAAATCACCATAAAAAATCATCATAAATATCAGGTAACCATCATAAGTCAAAATCATAGATCATACACATAGTAAAAATGAAATAAAATTCTGATACTTATCCTTTAATCAGTCCTTTGCTTCTACCTTTGTTTTTTCTATACACACATCGGATCGGTTGCCACACCCGACAGGAACCCAAAGAATTTTCTCCTCTTAAACCACACACACATACACACAGTGTACAACACGTAAATCCAAACAAGTTGTACAACACTACACAGTACATACATGTATGCCGGCATACAAGACATACACCTACACCAGATGTAAAATACAACACAATACATATACATACACAGAGTACCACACAACATATACACATGTCGTGATACCACAACTACACCATGCATATACATAGTACCACATTCCTGCAATACATCATGTACGACATGCACACAATACCACATGTATACTAGTACCATATTCACAACATGTACACGGTACCAACTGTACACAACACTACCTACACAACGTGTGCGAAACATCACATGCACACAATACCACCTGCATAACGTGTGAACAAAACCAAATGTATACTACACCAACTATAAAATGTGTACACAATTCTACATGTACACAACACACAATGCATGACATGTACACGACAACAAATGTACAAAACTCCACATGCAAGACATGTACACGATACGACATGCACACATCACCACATGTATATCATGTAGACAAAACCATATGCACGCAACACCATATGTACAATCATGCACAAAAAACCATATATATATAGCACCATATGTATAACAAGCACAAAACACAGTATGTTCATAACACTACATATAGAACATGGACATAGCACCATACGTACACAACACTGCATATCCAACATGAACACAACACCATATATTTAACATGTAGATAATACAATATGTATACTGCAATGCATATCCAAAATTTACATCGCACCATATATACCTAGCACTCCATATGAAATATACACACAAGAACATATATACGCAACAGGCACACAACATCATATGTGCACAATACTTCATATGCAACATTTACGCATCACCATAGGTACAATGACTAAATGGAAAACATACACATCATATACACAACAATAGTATTCCACAACCATAGACCACATATTCACCCCAAAAGAAACCTTGCTTCTACTGTCTTTCCACTATCCATGCTTATCTTAGCACATCAGAGATCATACTTCTTTCATTACGATGATGTATACCTTAGCATTATCTGTTCATAACATAAACATAGGAATAATACAAGCATATAACATTAAATCATATCCACATGATACTAACCTTTAGATTTGTTAGGGCTACTCTTCCAAATTGATTAATCATAAAATAGGAACCTATTCATGCCATTCATCTGTATAAGAAATCATTTCTCCACAAGAATGATCCCGACAATCCTGTCAGAGAGTGAAATAGATGCCTACATACATACATATATAACCTTTAGCATAAAACAATTATCATCCTATCAGAAAACAACATACATATAGACATATATACATATTAAAATTTAGCATTAAACAACCGTAATCCATTACAACCCTATTAGACAGGAAATACATACATACATACATGTATAAATATATAAACACCATCATAAACATGATCAAATCATAATTATCAGATATCATAAGGTCCAGGTGAAGAGGACTTCCTTTATTTGTCCATAACATGAAAATTTTTGATAATGACCGTTCCCAACATAGCTAAGGTATTTAACACCTCATATCCTCTTTCTTTACCTTTTTTGTTGCCTTTCTCATTTTTGTACTATCACCATCCATTTACCACAATGGACCCAACCAGTCCAACTGACTATCATATTCTTACCTTTCGTTCCGCTTACGCATGAACCTAGCTTCATTAAACTCTTAAATTACCTATTGGGTACCCCACAACTTTCCCCGAACTCCATTACTTTCCACTTTCCTAAACCAATTCCCGATACTCTCAAAACATAAAAGGAAATAATAAGAGCAAGCAAGAAGAATACCATAAAAAAAACCAATACGACACCAAATAAAAGTGGAAAGGCCTTACACAAAACATAAAAAAAACCCTGCAAATCAAGCTCAACAAATGAAAAATTACCAAAAGCATAAGACTAATTCCATGACTCAAGCCCCCTGGTTCCCAATACTTCCAAAAGAAATCTTAGCCTAAGTCGTCTTCAATATTTCATGGAAATATCATTCCATGTAATACCCTACATTATAATACCCTAAACACATAGGCATTAGGGGAATTTTGAGCTCTAAAATGGGCCTCCTAAAGAAATTATAAAATAATAGTCGATATGATAAAATAAGATTACATTACATCATCAAATTTTAGAGGGAATAAATGAAAAACTAATTTTTCAACTCCTATTTTAAACTTATCTCTCTATGGGTTTACTCAAATTTCAAGTAGAAACACTCCTTGGATGCTAAATTTGATTCCTCATCAAAGGAGTACCCACGTTGCAACCTTTTGATGTAACGTTATACAAAAACAATGAGAAATACATGAAAAAAGCGATTGCAATCATGCTTTTCCATGTATTTATCATTTTTCGTGTAGCAGGGTCCATCAAAAGTATGCAACATGGGTACTCGTTGGATTAAGGATTAAATTTTTCATCCAACAAGTACTCCCACTTGAAATTTGAGTAAAACATTAGGGAGATAAGATTAAATACGAGTTGAAAAAGTAGTTTTATTATTTTATTATTTTTTAATCTTTCTACCTTTTTACTCAAAAAATGGTGAATAATCCCCCATAGTTGACATCATCATCTTGAATCCTATTGGTTCTTATAAAGTTTCTTTTTTTGTACATTTTTCTTAGGAGTCGTATTTTAGACCTCAAAATCCCCTAATGTATTAGCGCATTAATAAAGATAACAGTATAGGAGTTATCTTACCTTGTTGTGCTAAACACACTGCCTTGTAACTGAACACATACACGTCTCAAGGAACTTCAATTCCTTGATAAGTCTCTCCACAAATGGAAACCAATGTTTATACTTGTAAAAAAACGTTCTCAAATATAGCATATATCCACATAATGTCAGACAAATTAAATGATAAGAGGACTTATTTTTTCCATGCAAAGTGCTCGTTTATTTGGAATTAAGGTTTCCAAACATATCCCAGGGAATTATCAGCAAAATCCTTTATTTTACCATTTACCTTGCTACAATTCAATATTTAATATGTGATATCATATCACCTATTGGTTATCTATATAAAGAAATTAACTATTACCTTGTCATGTTAATACCAAGAATGTTTCCCTACAACTGGTCACACAAGTTAATCACATGTTCCAAATATAAAGACATCATATCTATTAACTAAAATTGGCCTCTATGAAGACTAACAACCATGTCATAATCAACTAATGGTCAATATCATAATACTACAACTATCAACTAAGTACATATCAACTATCTCAACGCATTTGTGTTATTACGACCATCGCAAAACAAGATCATTTCTTCATGCAATCTTATAGGCACATACTCATATCACGAAAGTAATGAAGCATTCATGTAGCAGATAAATGACATATTAGACACCAAACACTCAAACATCGAATAAACGACATAATCAACCATTCAAACACTAAGTATATGACATAAGAAAACTCATACCTTGATGTATCTTAGGGGAGGATATCTTGTTTGCACCATAAATATAGACTATCATGTTATAAATTCACATCACATCAACTTAGGCATAAATAAGGTAATGATATCCATAAAAGTAGCTAGATAACATGTTCACATCATAGACTCATAAAAAAATGTTGTTCATGCATAAGAATCACATATGCACAATCAACCTATATTAGTGTGACATAATATCACAAATATATCGACTCATACATGAATGTCATAACACTAACCATCTGCCTAGGCCATTCGAATTTATAATGATACATATAACATCAAGATATTAATATTATAATCATAATCATCACGCTAACCAATTCATAAAAATAAAAAGTTAACATATAACACACTCATCATCAAAATATAACATAATCATCGAGCTAACTAAAAGTTAACATATAACATATTTATCAATGAGTATAACCTAATCATCAAGTTTACTAACATAAAATAACAACAATAATGTATACAACCACAGGTTACTGTCATTCATGACTATCTGTCAGATGTGGATATGACTACACTAGTCAACTTGCATTTATCATATACGTAACCCTAATAGAATGACAGACATATAAGTAACCCTAATTCTTACAACAACCATGAATCACATGCATGCATATCAAGCGTACAAACTTGTATGGAAATATGCTCTTACCCCAAAGTCCATTGTTGTAAATACAGTTTAATTGTATGCATCTCCTACTCTATCTTAGCTAACACAATAGCATCATGATGACCCAATTTCATACAATTACCTTATCCACAATTAAACCAGTGCAAAATTGACCGTATGTACCCACTTGACATGTATAAAAAATCATGACGACCAATGCATATTCAACATATGAAATCATACAATAAATCATACACAGATAAAATTGAAGCATGACCAATAATTAACCCTAGCATAAGAAATAAATTCATGTACAATATGAAACAATATGTAAGCAAGTGTGAACGAACAATACCCAAGCATGAGCAACATATAACTAGTCATACACTAATGAAAACATATTGGGAACAACACCATCAACACTTACATGGTGAAACCATTGCCACCATGTGCAACACAACATGGATGCAACAAGGACATACACCATAGGCATGAGAAAATGATATGAAACCAATAGAAAAAACATGACCAACACACCACCCATCCAGTCTTAGGGTTAAACCATAATTTGATACCACTCTATGGTATCAGATATGACCCAAAGAGAGTGAAGCCTACTCTCATACCACTTTGTAGCACCATCCTCCCACATCTACCCAAGTAACAAGCCAACTGGGGTACATATGTGATGAAAGGCTACTATAATTAGATTCAACCTCATAAGTGGCATTAATGAAGTGGAACTGACAGAAACACAACATACATACATTGTACATCATCAATGACACATGAAGGAGGTAACCCAAGCATTCAGTCCTCTTACCCATGGGTCCCATTGACCTATTGACCTCTTTCAGCCATAGAAGGAGGCATTGGCTTACAAGATAGCATCCAGGAGGTTGTAGCTCCAGGAATAACATTGGATGCCAGTGTCCAGGGCCCCAATTACTCAGTTATATGCCTACGTCCCTGGGATTTGAGCCACCTTTTTAGGCCCAAAACCCAGTGCTTTACTCATAAATTCATGAAAAATTCAAGGATGATAAATAACAATAAGAAAATTATACAGAAGAAATCACATCATTAAGAACTCATTTGGACCCCTCTTAGCCATGACAGGAATTTTGTCAAACATATCACAAACAATGATGCTATTGGTGTAAAAATTGAAATATTGGTTTCATACTTATCTGGGAATATCTAATAAGAATTACTTCCTTACATCATTGGATGCAATACAATCTATTTGACCATAGATACATGGTGCATTCATTTACAAGTAAAAAAATGGATAGAGCCATACATAATCATTGATAAAACACATGCTTGTAACCATCATAATAACAACAGAAATACAATGGATACAACAATAATAGGATCCACATAATAAGCGATATATTTATGGATCAAATGCCAAAGGAATGAGCTCTTCATTAACAAATGTAGAAACCAACCGGAGATGGAACTTTGACGTTCCACCCGACCATAGATTGGTTGATCCAAATCTCTTTAGCTAATCACCCTGATGCCATATTCCAGGCATGAGTGTGGGAATCAAACCAAAAGAACCAACGAGGGAATCCTGGGGCTAAAAAACCTCACCCTCATCAATAAAAATTAGGATTTACCATGATCCACACTATATCACTAGCCTAACATTATAAACATGTCATAACTGGCTTTACCATGATCTACAGCCGATCACTAGGCCAACCCAAGCATGGATATCACATGATTCTTCCCACCTACACCGTGTGGATTTTTCCTTTCTCCTAGTCTCTCAGAATTTACTGCAACCCACCGTCTGAATCAGGGTCACTAGGCCATAAACTGAGGCACCACCACCTAGGCTTTATCGTACATCCCACCATTCACTGGCCATGGGGGCTTCACTTCACGAGAAATACTATAGCATGTGGATTCATATTGGAGGATATATAATGAGGAAAAAATTACATGATATATTGGGGGATATATAGGGGGTAAAGGGGTTTTATATTGTCAAGTACAAAAAATGGAGCTCAAAGTTAATGAATAAATAAAAAGGGGTATAAAAAATGTTATTAAAAAAATGGATACCTAAAATATATAGTGAAAGTAGAGGAATTTTAAATTGGGAATGTGTATAGGGTTTATATTTGTAGGGGTTTAAATAATGTGATTTTTAGAGGCATTTTTCCAATATGTACTCAAATTAAGGGTATGGTTTAGTATGCTATGATCACATGTGATATATTAGAGGTTCATTGAGTGAAACCCCTATCTCATTGACAAGGATTTCTAGGCCTAATAAGGGGAAACCAAATCTTAGGCTTTACTTCAATCCAAGCCCAAATCACTAGGCCCTAATGTGAGGCAACAACTCTTAGGATTTACCGCAATCCGAACCCTGATCACTAGTCCCTAAACTAAGGAAAAACATAAACGAGTTCTATATCGTATTAATAATAATATTCAGAGATCCACCACACTCAACTTTGAATCGATCTGGTAATCCAGCTAAACCAAGACATGAGAACTCCACAACACCATGGCTATCAAGAAATATAAAGAGTAGACTGAAAACTTATCACACTTGAAAATAACCCATTGCAATATATAAAAGTAATACATGCAATACCATTCATGACATATCTAGCAAGGAAAATACATATTCAAATTGATGGCTTCCAAGAATCTTGTTGTAGCTGCTTGATTCCTGCTCCTCCTTCTTCTTTCTTTATTGCCTTGATTTTTCCAATTCCAAAGTTCTCCAAGGAACTCTAAATGTCCAATAGTGATAAAGAGATAGAATAATAAGAGAGCTCCAAGAATTCACTAACAAAAGATACCAACTGATCCTCAAAATAATTTTTATAAAAGAGGCCTCTATTTTCTTCATTTTCCTTTATTTTCCTTTATTTTCCTTTATTTTACTCCTCACATGGAACTTGTGACCTTTTATCTCCCATTTCTCCTAATTTCCATTATTTTCATAAATAAATGTGCCAAATATTGCATTTTTGTCGTTATCTTTTCCAATTTACTTATCCATAATAAACCAAATAAACATCGACTAGGATGTTTTTCCGAACATTAAAATTGGAATAAGTGTCCCATCAAGTATGGTTATTATTTTAATCTTTATTACATGTAATTTTCAACAGGGTTGTTACAAAGGACAACAATGAAAATATTATTAGAGTTTGGGAAAAGGAAATAGAAGTAAATACAATAATACGACAAATCCTATTGGATTTGTAAATATAGAAGATACATGAGCTAGATGTTGGCTATATAAGAAGGTATAGATATAGTCAAAGTTCATGTAGACATTAGATTCATCAATTGAGAACTAATGGTGCATAAGGAGATAGATATAAGAAAATATATAGGAAGGAAAGTGAAGATATAGCGAGAGGTGGAACTCCACTAAGGACTCCACAGAGGAGGATGGGAATTCATGATCAACTATCTATTGTTGTAATTAATATACATTGCCAATAGAAAAGGAAAGAGAAATATTTTATTTTAGAATAATATAAGAAGGAAAAATCTCCTACATTCGATGAAGAGGCGAAGAAGTAGAAGAAGTAGAAGCATGATTCTAGCCATTTTCAACTCGAAAGGCAAAGCCAATATCTGGTGGGAAGATATAAGGAATGTTAGTAGCATTAGAGAAAATTATTTTTCTTGGAGGATATTTGAGATATATTTTCAGGAGGTGTATGTATATGAAATGTCCTATGACAAGAATTTCAATGAATTTGAGGAGCACAAATGAGGACAATTGGCAACTGGTGAGTACACCAACAAACTCTTGGAGCTACTAAGGTATATGCATTACATCGAGGATGAGAAGGTAAACATTGAGATGTATATTAGTGTATTAAGACAGGATTGTAGGGGCATAATATAGTTTTATAAGCCAAAAAACTTGGAGGACACCATCCGAAAGGCGAACAATTTATATGAATAGTCCAAGCATAAGACTGGGTTCTAAATCGATTACAAAGAAAATGGTAAGCACATATTTATAGGAAAAACAAAAAAATTTCTAGGACATCAACTAGGAGGAAGGAAGGTGAATTTTACCATTCCTATCAAAGGTTAGCTTCAGTGTAAATCCACTACTACTATTAGAGACTAGTCCTTTAAGCTCGTAGGACAGGAAGATGAGGCATTCAAAATAAAACCTATATAATGCTATATTTCTGGAAAAGACAACATGAATAAAGAATGTACTCAATGATAATGGAATGGTCCAAGGCTATACAATGTGTAACAAGTAGAGACAATTAATTATGTGGTTTAGAATGTGCCAAAAATATATGTTGCATTGGACAAGAAGAAGGTTGATCACTTAGAATTAGTGGTTGATATGGAAGCTGCGGTTGAGAACATCATGCTTATTTCAATTTTGATTGACACATGTTCTAATTTTAGTATGTTAGTCAAAAGTTTGTAGGGAAGTGTGTATTGTAGAAGGTATCCCTTGAAAAATCATGATGAGTTCAGGTAGCAACGAGGACTAAAATTTGAGTTGAAAGTATTATGAAGTCATGCCCAAAAGTGATAGATAGAATGACGACGCCAACATATTTTAACCTACTTCCATTAGTTTCATACAATGTATTAGCCGACATAGATTAACTAGCGGGACCAAAAACTAAAATCAAATACTACAAAATAATGACAGAATGTCTCAACAACATCGGGGAAGGAGTGATGCTACATGAGATAAAAAATCTTGTCACTATTAGACAAATGTTAGAACTACATATTAAGAGGTGCCACTAGAAGTTATGAAAATTATATGATTCCCAAGTAACCGATGAATTCAAGGTTAACACAGAGATAATGAAAGAGTATCCAACATTAAAATAATTCAACAATGTGTTTCGTGAGGAATCCCAATATTTACACCAAGAAGAGAAACAAATTTATTAATTGAATTATTACCAGGATTGGAATTCTTGTCAAAAAATAAGTATTACATGAGCACACTGCAACTGGTAGAATTAAAATTTGAATTAAAGGAAAGTATGGATAGGGGACAGTTTACCCCCAACATGTCGCCATGGGGAACCCTAGTACTCTTTGTAAAGAAAAATGATGACAAATTGATAACGTGCACTCACTAAAAATAGTTAAATAAAGCCACAGTGAAGAACACATATTCTTTGCATAGGATTGATGACTCATTTGGTCAGATGAGAGGAGATATGATATTTTTTAAGATATGTACGAGGTCTCGATATCACCATGTCCGAATTAATGATGAAAACATCCACAAGACAACTATCATAACTAGGTATGGTAATTAAAAGTTTGTGGTGGTGTCATCTGGACTCCCATTGATTCAAACAAATTTATGTGTTTGATGAACAAATTTCTTACTCCATATTTGAAAAGAAATTCATTGGTGCTTGTAGATGAAAACCCAGTTTATTCTAAAACCCATAAATAACATGAAGAATAGTTTGAAATATTTTTATGTTTTCTAGGAGAGCATAAGATTTAAGCAAAATTTAATGTGGGATTTCTTTCAATCAAAATTTTAGTACTTCGGACAAATCATCTCTAAGGAAGAAGTGTTAGCAAATCTTAAGAAGGTGAAATCATCATAGTGTGCCCTACTCAAAATGTAACAAAAGTTAGATGTGTTATGGGATTGGAAAATATTATTAGATATTCATTTGGAAATTAAAAACATAGATAGATCCATACGTCATCACTAATCAAATACATGCTTATAACCAATATAATAGCAACAAAAATATTGTGGATACAAAATAAATATCATCCACATAATAAACAGTACATTTATGCATAAAATACAGAATGAATGAGATCTTAGTTAATGAATGTAGAAACCAACCAGAGATGGAAATTCTACATTCCACCTGACCATACACTACAAAAAAAAGGACATTGGTGAGGGGCGAAAAATGTCACCATAAGCTCATTAGTGACGGTCAAAAGGGTCTTCGTCACCAAAAACTGAACATCACCAAAGGTGGTGTCACCGAAAGTATAGGTGTTCTGGTGAAATTCAAGGTCTGTCACCAATAATGATTTATAATGAAAGATAATGACCATCACCATTTCATATGAGAAATGGTGATGGACAATATCCTCTATCACTAAAAAACTAAACGTCACCAAAGGCGGCATCACCGAGAGTATGTGTTGTGGTGACATTCAAGGTCCGTCACGAATATTGATTATAATGACGGATAGTGACTGTCACCATTTCATATGAACAACAACAATTTTTTGTGATGGACCTTTCATTGTCGTCACTATTGGTGCATATATATGGTGACATTCGTTGACCCTCACCATTTCATATTTGGTGGGCGTCAAAAAAATGTCACCATAAGCTCATTGGTGAGGGTCGAAAAATATCACCATAAGTTCATTGGTGATGGTCAAAAGATCCTTCGTCACCATTCCATATTAATATCAGGGCACGATGGAATCGAACCACCAACCTCCTGCTTGTAAAGAAGGTGCTCTTCCATTGAGCTAGCACCCCTTAAAGAACTAGACTTTAAAAATTAAACCTTGAAACTTCATAAATTCTAATTTATACAACTTTTGAGAAATTATAAAAAATTTTAAAGTCTTGGAAAATTTTTACTAAACAAGAAAAATAACATTGAAGTTGCAAGTGTCTACCTAATAGTTATCAAAATTATGAAAATCAGGCGGAGGTGTAAATGAAGTGTTGGGAAGTACCAAACATACAAGTAGAATAAATTTATTCCATTTTGTAATCTATATGAACTAAGTTAACTATTCTGTGTAAAATATGCATATGCTCCATTGAATAAATAAAGACTGCTAAATATATATTTGTGTTATGAAGATTTGTATCCTGCACCAATATGGAATATGTAGTGTTAGCCAATGGCAAGGTAATGTACATGTCAAAGACAAAATCAACAAGAGGAAGTTATTTCTATGACTTTTGGGGCACAATTGCTGCACTACCTATCTTTGAATGTCCCTTTTGTATATATATTATTATCTTTAAACCTATAGCATGTTATAGGACCATAATAATACTTCCCTATTTAATGCAGGGCTTCTCTTCCATAGGTAGAGAAGATGCCCTACCCTCTGTAAATATCTGCAGTTTATAGTTATGTTGACCACTAAAATAACCCATTTATCTTGAGACAATTTATAATTTTATGAATATGTTTAGCCTTGAATAAAACAATAACTGGAGAGGGAAAATGGGAGTAGAACTTAGTATGTGTAGGGACTGAGTGAGGTATTTCCTAGCAAGTTACATAATCTTACAAAATTGATGGTGTTAGATGTGGTGGTGAATGTTAGTGGACTTGCAATTGTTCTCAGCAATATGTAACATCGGACATGCATGGGTTGAAGAGAAACAACAAAGACAAACTATTATAACGTTTTCAAATTGTTTTACGAAATCATTAAACGGAGTATGGTGGTGACAATCTGTAGTGTATTTGTTTTGCAGACATATTTTGGTTTAGTTGAAGAGGGTTTTTCCCTAACCAGACTACCATCATTAGAGAAAAGGGGATCATGAATAGGTTTTCAATATTCATTAAATGCTCATGGAGGTAATTGTGAAGGCATGTCACGTCATTATTAACTTGAATGTAGTGTTGAAAATTCTCTTTACTAGTGGTAAAATTATATTGAGGCTCGGTTTGAAGGGAAAATTATTGGCTCAAACTTGAAAATACCCCACTCAATTTTACACTCATGAAATGTACATCAACGTTACAAAGGTTTTCCAATTGCAATCTTTCATTAATGTATCTTCCATGAACATTTATTATGTTGGGCATGGGGATTTGGTGTCACATACTACAGCCTACACTAATAAACTAGAAATGTTGATATCTATAACCAATTATCCTTGGAAATCAAATATGGAAACATTTTCCACTTATCATCAAGTCAATTTATGTCAATATGATCATTAAGTTAAAGAACATTCATCTCAAGCATTCTTATTAAATTTTACATAAATATAAGAGTCCATACCTAACCCACATTAGGACAGAAAAGGAACCCTTTTTTATAGAAGTGATAGAATAGTAGTTCGAACAATAGTGTACTCTATGGAGTACCTAAAAGGACATGACAAATTAAACATGGTTCTAGAAATTATACAACACCTTAGTGTGTAATGGCCAAGAAAAGTAGAATATAAATCCAAATCTAACTGATACACCAGATATGCAAAAATCAGTATGCAATTCTCACTTCAATATGGAACCTTGTTCGACTTAACATCAAGTTGATTTGTTTCACTGTGATAGTGATTAAGTTAAAGAATATTCATCTCAAACATTCTTAATACAATTTACTTAAATATAATAGCCCATACCTTGCACACCTGGGGGCATAAGAGGAAACCTTTTGGACATAATCAAATGAATAGTATTTAGAACAATGGTCTAAACTACTCTATAGAGTAATGATGAAGATATGACAAATTAAACATGGTTCTAGAATTTATAAAGTGCCTTTGTGAGTGATGGAAAAGAAAAGTAGTAGATAAATCAAAATCTAACTCCAAGCTTTTGTGAAACCATGCATCAAAGTCTCCATAGAACTCAATCAAATGTGGACAATCAGAACAAATAACCAACACCAATGAGTTTAGTGCACATTGGATTTCTATAAAATTCTATAAAAGACAAATATAGGTTGACTCCTATATAAAAGAACTATATATATATATATATATATATAAGATCTCTTCTGAAGAAGAGATATAAGTACAACCAAATAGCAGGATAATTTCCACCAAACAAAGTTATTCACTTGTAAGTTGTAGCATAGACCTTACAGAACCCAAATTACTATCGAAACAAAATTTATAAGCACTCTGGTATCAGAGCATGTGAGTTTTATAATACTTCCTACAGAGCATACCAAATATTTTCCAATACTTTCTACTATCCAAAAACAAAACTACAAAAACTCTCCTTAACAAGACATCAGAATATCCAAATACAGAGTTGGTGCCATACACAATTTCATCCAAGTAGATGTCAAAACCTTTGAGTTTTGATGCTTCAATGGCTGATGAAGTTTGCAATTTTTTTATAGCTCCTTAGGCTTTCATAGAAGCTCTTTTTCAGGGCGACACTTGTACATATCATCAAACAACATTTCCAAACTAATAATAACTCTACTTTTAAAGTATTCATCCTTTTTTTCACTGCAATCCAAGATTTTGATAGCATAAACAATAAATTCCAGGATACTGATGGTTTTCAGTTAAAAAATTGTGCACTATTGAGCTTCCATTTCCTCTCACTCCATAGTAAAAGCTTTCATCTGATGGAGTTTAGCCAAAGTTCTTTTGTTGGAGAAACGTTTTTAGAGATATGGGGACAATTATCCAGGACTGAATGTTCATGTTGAGTTATGAAATTAGCAAACCAATCCTAGGAATTAAAAGGATTTCCCTCTTGTTAAATTCCTGCGGCAACCAAGGCTTTTCCATTTGCGAGCTTGATCTCAATGCATAACTCACTCAGCCATCTTCTAGGGAAGAGAATTTGACACCTTGGGAGAGAGCTTAAGAGAACAAAGGTGTTGGACTATCTTCATGCTGAGAATTTGATGAGGGATGTCTATTTTTTGGACATATGTTTAGGCATGTGTGTCTATTGCGTGTAATTTTTTCTCATCCATTAGGTGCACATAACATGGTTCTATATATGTAGTCACATGAATTTATGCACATGTAAATAATCACATGTATTTATCCACATGTGAATAATGATATAATCACATGTAGTCAAACTTATTTATCCATATGTAATTATCTTCTAGGAACTCATAATTTATTTTTATTTTCCCAACTACCTTGCTTACCTTGCCTATCATTTGTAATCTAAATATTTATATTGGAGGTATGTGGAGTGCATTTCGTAAGATAAATGTGACAAAGGTTGCAGTTGTCAGTATGCATCATTGAAGATTATTTTATAGAAAAAGATATTCCCATATCCACTTTCTAATTGCATGTTTTGATATTTTGATTTAAGTTAGCTCAAGAGATCATTTCCATGTTGGAAAACAACAACAGAAATTGGAGAGAGATGGCACACTTATAAGGTTGGTCCTCATGAGTTTTATTTTCTTTATGGGCCCTCCCTTCTATTTTGGATTTGCAAGGGTTATTATTGTGCATTCATGAAGTAGCGTACATACCATAGAGCATATTCTCTTGTAATATTGTGAGGCATACATCCCTCTGTGGCACATTTATTCTTGAAAGTTACAATTGTTGTGTAGGGCTTCACTACCAAAAAGAATTTATTGCTAAGTAGGTGGTTGAATTTACTGTGGGAGTTACACTGCATGAGGGATTTCATTAGCCAAGAATGGTGCACTCCTTGAGCCCATTAATGGCCATTTTTTAACCCCCTCCTCTTGGCTTATAAAAAGATAGAAGACACATTACTATTTCAGACAACAGAGTTGTATGTGTTGTATCTTTCAAACGTGTAGAGCTTGAGCATGATGAAAAACTGCTATAATACATTATTTCTGAGTAATAAAAAAACCATGTGATTGTTTCTTGGAGCCTGTCCTTGCCATCTAGAACATTTATGATTGTTACATGATGTATATCAAACCCTATTTTGCTGGCATAACTTGTTGTCATAATTTCAAATTGCAGATTTTATGTCAAGTATACGTTATTTATCTTCTATTGTAAATTGGCTCATGAAATGCAGTCTTTGCACTCCTGAATATTTCCTTACGGTATTTTAGTATATACTCATCTAAAGTTTTTATAGGTGCAATCTATATTCTAAATTTGAATGTTTTAGGAGCTATAAAATTCATTCTTTGGGTAAAGATCTGAATCATGGTCTAGAAAACTGACATAGTATCAGAGCTATAAATATTAAATCTCTTAGCAAATCCACATATGGATGGGAGTGTTTTTTGTGAGACAGAGCTATCAAAAGCTTTCAGTGTGTACAATGCCCTTGTTTTCGTGCTTGAAGTTGATCTTCCCCCAATATAGGCACTTGGACATGTACTAGGTTCGAGGGTGTGATGGTCATCCAATTTTCTGGTTGAGCACAATAAGAAGGTGGCCAAAAAGTACCAATTTTTCCTTGATTCATTCAAGGATCGCTTGATCCCTCACATCACATAGAGGAAGACAGGGAAGAATTTGTATCATGCCTCAGTCACTCTGTATCAAAATGTGAAATTTGAACATATCCCACAAGATTCTTAACCACATGAGCAAATAACCAAGTTGAGAGATCAACTTACAAACATAAGAAACAAGGTTTATGAAGAAGAGTTAGTTCAAATAACTATAAATGGATTCTCAGTATCTTGACTTACATTTGTGCAAGGAAAATGGGAACGTGTGAAGTTGTCCACTTTTGAAACATTGTGGGATGAATTTGTCCAGGAGGAGAATTTGTCAGTCAAACTGGAAGAGACTCAAAATCTTCCACTCATTGGGAGGAAGAATAAAGGAGGACCCAAGAAGGCCGAGGAAAAAGAGGTTGTTTCATCTCATTCTGAGGAGGAGGCTATGCTCCATGTGACATGTTTCAAATGTTGTAAGAAGGGACATTATGCAAGAAAATATACAAAAAAGGGAAGCAGCTACAAAATCAGTTTGAGATGAGTGTTGAAGATGATGTGGATGAGTTGGCATCCAAGCTAGAGACATCCTTCTCCACAAGTTCTTGTTTCTCAACTAGTACCACTTTATCGTTGATCAACATGTATACAGTGGAGGATCAAAGCACATGACATTCAACTATGAGATATCCATAATGTTTCAAGAGAAAAAGGAGACATGCAAGTGGAGTTGAGTGATAATGTTATCTATGTAATACCCGCACTTTTGATACCTAGAATAGTAATGTATATGTCTAGATGATAAATGGCTAAAAGGCAATATAGTGGAATATGTAAAGTGGTACATTGAATCATAATACTAATAAATCACAGACTGTAGAAGGAGAAAGGAAAAAAAAAGGGGGGGCTATGATCCCACAAGAAGGGAACAAAAGGGGGCTAGCCAATTATTCTTTATTTTACCATTTTATTACTCCCATCGGTTCTTTAACCTTAACCTTATTAACCCTTGATTTTTGGTTATCCTAAGTCTTATTAACCTTGGAAATTTGGAATTTGTGGTTAAGAGAGAGACATGTACTTCTTATTAAGACACATTGTATCTCATATGCATGCAAATATAATCCCTGATTTTCAAGCATGCAAAAGAGATTTTGACATCCATTCTTCTATGTGATTTTTCTCTCAATGCTTAGGTTGTTGTATTAATGCTAAAATAGAATTATGGAAATATTTTTCATGAAACTATGTGGAAATTATGACAATGTGAAAGGGAAATTATTGTCATTGAATAAACTTAATTATAGTTGATAATCCTTGGAGTCCCAGAAGTGATATTTCCTAGCCGATCAATGCTAGAGCACTGGAGGGAAGTGGGATAGCCTGAGGTACTACATGAAAAAGATAGGGATCCCATTCCTTGGGTTGTGCAACCTGATGGGAGAGGGCTGGTAGATTAAGATATTTGTAAGAGTTTATAGACTAGGAAATCCTAGAAATTAAACTGTGTGAAGGGAGATAGAGCCATCAATAGGTGATTTTATCCTTGTGGATCCTTGGTCCAAACAATTAATTAATTTATATTAGTAAATGTCCTATGTCATATGGCCCTATCCTTGAAAAAAGAGTGGTTAAAGGAAATTTATAATATCAGCCACCTTTAAACTATAACCCAAGGTCACCATTTTAACAAAATACTCAAGATTGGAGATTTATGAAGCTATGTGCTTCGTCTTGTTCTTGATGCTAAGTGGAATTTGGTCTATTTTATTATCCTCTATTTAATATATATGTTTTTCATTTTGCATCTCATTCCCTTGTTTCCATAATTTGGTTGATGTATCAATTTTTCTATATTAAAACCTTAAATATTCGCAACCTCTTTTAAATAGAGAAGAATCTGAAAAAAAAGATAAAACTGCTTACCAGTGCAGATTGGGGTTCCACCATAGGAAGGAATAGAGTCCATTCACTGTGAGAAAACCATAATCACCTTTCCGCAGAAGTAAAATCCTAGTGTGGTGCAGCAAAACCCTCAGCAGCCAAGAAAGAACAATGACAAATAAAGGGCAAAGGGGTAGTCAATCCCATCATGTGAACAACCAAGAAATCAAGACTATTTGTTTTCTCCAAGAGCATTAAGAACGTCAACTCCAATTTTTAATTAAAAATAATTAAAAATATCAAAATAATACTTTAATATAAAATAAATAGTTAAGAAAAAATTATAATTTTGTCTTAACTAAATGTCTTATACAAGCATTTTGGTGTAAAAGTGGCTGTAGGTCACCTACCTCAACTTTCAACAAATTCTATCACCTAATTCCCCCAATAGTTTGGATGTGATTTTGTTCAAATGAACAAGATCTAATCACCCAAAAGAATGAGGTCAGTGAGGTGATATTGTATGGCTATAGCCAAGAGCAATAAATTAGGTGTTGTGGTTGACCTATCAAGTATGAAATATTCCCATCTCAATCTTCAGATGATAGATATTGCAAAGGTGTAGAAGATCTTTCATACAATACATCAAAGAAATCAGCCAGGAAATATTGTGGAGTTATAAAATAAAGTAGAAACAACCTAGCTCCAATACTATTAATCTATTAATTACAAGTTTCTTCACCTCCTTAATGACTTGGGTTACAAGAAGCTTATGGCTAGGACAAAAAGGGTTGTGTCCTTAACATATTTTCAACTTTTCAATTGAAAAAATCCATGATAATGTTTCTATGTGGTGACCATGAAAAAAAGGGGCATGATAGATTTGATTCAACACCTAGTTTTTTAGAGTTTCCTTATGTATTTCCAAAAGACTTTTTTGGGCTCCCACCCACGCGTGATCTAAAGTTCACCATTGAAATCAATGCAGGATGATTCCTATCTCCAAGGTTCCTTATCAAACAATTTCACCCATGTTATATGAACTACATATGCACCTATAATAAATGTTGAGTTTTGGATTTCAACCTAGACTGATTTAGGGAGTGTGAAGAATCTAAATCCTTGGCAGAATCATGTGAAGATAGCCTATTCCCTCTATTTTGCATTTGGTTGAGGCAGATGTGCTGCTAAATGGGATTTAACAATAGCTCCTAAAATGACTATGGGGGACACAATCCGGATAACAATCTAAAAGACCACGCAGTGGTGTTTCGGGAGAATTATATAATAGATTCACATAATTTTTAGCTGAGAGTGACCCTGTGAAAAATGGGTAGCTTTAAAATAGGGTTGGGCTTGGAGTTAGCAAGCACTATTGGAGAAGGGGAGTCGGAAAAATTATGGTCTTGCAACTTCACCTTACAACTTGCAAATGCTTTGACAACTAAAGGGGATTTTTAAGGTGCAATATGTGCTTTAGAGTCCGGAAAATAGCATGCTAGTAAAATAAAGTATCCTGAACTTGAGATGGTTTGTGTAACATCGATATTTCACGTTCATCTTATGCAGTGGGAAGATGCTATAGAGAGAGTTGTGAACAAATGTGATGCCATTTGGAATTCAATCCCTTAGGATCAAAGATAGTGTTGTCATGGTTGGCGCCTTTATAGTGAATGTTGCACATGTTTTATCTTCTACAAATATGTGATTACAAGGAGGCTTCAAACCATGTGAATATCTTAGATGCTGCCTTGTAAGTTGATATGCAACAAATAGAACAAGTTCAGGAGTTGGGTGCAGAACTTATCAAAGTAGAGAGCATGTTATTGCAACCAGGTCTACAGCCAGGTCTGGTAGAGAATGCCTTTTATTTTCTAATGGTGATGCTCATGATTTATTTTTTGCCCCTTTCTTTTGCTGCAAAAAGTTTCTGATGATCAATCATATCTTTCTGAGTGTTTTGGGAAACATAATTTTTTCTTTGATGGAAATAATGCATAGAATCCAACATATGGTTGTGGCTTAAGGCTTCTCACAAAGGTTTAATCCTTATCTTTCATACCTCCATTCACAAAAGTGGGTATACCAATTTCATTCATTATTGAAATGTGAAATTACAGAGATATAAAAGGTGCCAATCAAAAGTACATAAGGGCGACTTTAAAACCAGAACTATAAAATTCAGAAAGCAGGCTCAAGATTTATTTTGGTTGCACCAATTATTATAGCCAAGAATTTGGCTCATTCATCAACTACCATCACTATTATGGTTACGAATTTCTTTTTTGTTTGGGGAAATGGCTAGCCCCATGTATCCCAACCATGAATGGGCTCTCCTAGGTTCTAGGTAAGAAAGAATCTTGGGAGTTTGTTTCACTGGGATTTTCCACTAACTCCACTCTGCTTGTCCTAATCATTCTGGTGCTTCTATGGTCATCATTTCATATAGACACTATGTCAATGGTATATGGGCTGCTCACCAATGCTCAATTAACTCTAAAGTTTATATAAAGAAATTTTTCGATTATATGTAATTTTTGGTTTGCAACTTTGGCACGATATACACAGAATTGGTAGGATGGAAAATCTCTGAGCCTCTTGCAACAAATAGAATTTTTGGGTAGGAAGATGAATGAGATAAGCTTTGCAAGTATCCTTTTAGCTTTTGCCAATATTAAAGCCCTTGACCAGGGAGAGGAGATCTATGAATAAATAATTAGAGGCGAGCTTTAGTCTAATATCTTTCTGGCAGAAATCCAAGTAGATGGTCACTCTACAGAAGTCAGTGCTACTCCAGGTGTTAAACAAGCTTTTACAAGAACCCACGATGTCATAGAAATGTAGATCGGAAGTTGATTATGATACTTGACAACTGATGGGTAAAAGATCAGGAGGCATTCAAAAATTTTCATTGACATAGCATATCTTGGCACTAATAAATTTATTTATTCGCCTCTATTTTCCTCGACAACATCTGTGAAGGTGGTTTACTATAGTCATATTCGCTCCTATACTGATATTTCTATAGCTCTTACAAAATATTTAAGAAACTACACAAAGAACAGATGCAGTTTTGAATTGAGGGGATTCTCCCTTGCAAGTTGCAACAGATACCTCTAGCCAGGCTATTATTAGTATTTTATTGAATGTGTCGTGTATGATCACTCAGATGTTGTTACAACCTTTTATTAATGTTATTCCAATGTACCTCCATTTGATTGCGAAAGGAGGCCAATGTGAAGTTTGAACGTTATTGTGGGGGAATACTATAGAAGGTCTTCTTCTCTAATTGATATTAATGTGCCTATTTAAGCTACAGCTCATTAAGCTACTTTCTTGTATTCCTCTATGTAATTTTTAACAAATCCTCCAAATGAATGAAACAATGGATTTGATGCCTAGTTTTTTTAAGGGACTGTGGTGATGACATGCAAATTAGCAGAGTGAGGCATAATTCATAGTTCACACCCTTAATTCTCATCCCGTTCATTCAGCAGTGGTGGCACAGTTTTAGTTGAAACTTGAATTAACAAATCACCTTCTCTATATAGCAGCTAGGCAACAAATATATTCCTGGAGACATGGCTTATTTTTGGCAGCCAAGAAAAGCACACCACTACTAGTCAGAAAGGAGATTATTCCTAGTTGGTTGTTAGATCTATCCATGTACATGTTGACAGATATCATGAGCTCATGGTCTTAAATAATTCCTTTGTTGACCATGGTTGGATTAGACAAGTGGATGGCACACTTCGTATGTGGGCCTTATACTTTTTCAAAGTAGGTTATGTAGGATGATGCATGGTGACATGGTGATACGTGAAAGTGGTATCTTCTAAGTTGTTGGAAGATGAGACCAATGGTTTGGCTTTAATCAGAGGCACACTATACAGTTTCGAAGCTGCTCATTTCTGAACAATGAGAGGCCCCAGACCAATTTTTCATGTAAAGATAGACATCATGTTTTATGGGAGGAACAAAGACGAATATTCCTATACACAGATGACCAATTTTACATGGTGAAAAGGGAGATGATTAAGCTATTCCAACAGAGGATCCATGAAAAATATTTGGCCCAGAATTCTTCATGTGAATAGAAGATTTAAGGATATGAGCCATGGATTAATTTAACATAATTCACTACAAAGAAAGTATGCTCTACATCCTTGCAAGGTTTGATTGGGAAGTGAGGAATTATTGTTGTTAAATTTCTCATCGTTTACAAGGAAGGCAGAATATGTCAAGGATTTCATACCAGCCT
This sequence comes from Pinus albicaulis, assembly GCA_034641835.2. NCBI lineage: Eukaryota > Viridiplantae > Streptophyta > Pinopsida > Pinales > Pinaceae > Pinus > Pinus albicaulis. The sequence goes on from CM076581.1 coordinate 673,523,720, forward strand.
ACCACAAGGATTATGACAATGCACTTTTAAATGTAGTTCCATACATTGATATGGATAAATGATGGTGGTAATGAAGTTACCACTCAGTGAGTGATCCAGTGCCACAAGTTGCAAGCACTCAGTTTTGGATTTTGGCAATGCACTTGGCAACCAAAAGGATGTTTTTGAATTTATTTTTAAATCAATTTTAGTTTTTTATGAAATTGTACATGGGTGAAATGCCGACAGGTACTAGTTCTTTCTCCCATTGCTATATAGGTGTGATAATGATCATACCAGATTGGAATTTTTGGAAAGGTGAAGCATAGTGGGCAGGAGGATCGAGGTGTTCCAAAACAGTGGCATCAGCTTGGCATGCAATGTCTTCTTCGAATTGATTTCCCAAGGAAGGTAATAGTACTATCTAACCCTGTAGGGTAATGGGGAATTATTATTTAATGTTATTTCCAAAATATTTTTTTCAGCTCCCACCCACGCATGATCTCAAGTTCACCATTGAACTCAATGCAGGATGATTCCTATCTCCAAGGTTTCTTATCAAAATATTTCACCCATTATACTAAATGTTGAGTTTTGGATTTCATCCTAGACTAATTCAGGGAGTGTGAAGAATTCGAATCCTTGGCAGAGTCGTGTGAATATAGTATATTCCCTCTATTTTGCAATTGTTCGAGGTGGATGTGCTGCCAAATGGGTTTTACTAATAGCTCCTAACATGACTATGGAGGACATAATCAGGATAAAAATATGAAAGAAGACACAGTGGCGTTCTGATAGAATTATACAAAAGATTCAAAGAATTTATAGCTAAGAGTGACCCTGTGAAAAATGGGTAACATTAAAAAAGCATTGGGCTTGGAGTTAGCAAGCGTTGTTGGAGAAACAGAGTCGGAAAAATTATGGTGTTGCAACTTCACCTTACAACTTGCAAATGATTTGACAACTGAAGGGGATTCTTAAGGTGCAATACATGCTTTAGAGTCTAGACGACAGAATGCTAGTAAAATAAAGTATCCTTAAATTGAGATGGTTTGTGTAATCGATATTGCACGTTCATCTTATGCAGTGGGAAGATGCTACAGAGAGAGCTGCAAACAAATTTGATGCCATTTGGAATTCAATCCCTCAGGATCAAAGATAGTTTTGTCATGGTTTGCACCTTTATATTGAATGTTGCACATGTTTTATATTCTACGAATATGTGATTACAAGGAAGCTTCAAACCATGTGAATATCTTAGATGCTGCCTTGCAAGATGATATGCAACAAATAGAACAAGTTCAGGAGTTGGGTGCAGAACTTAACAAAGTAGAGAGAATGTTATTGCAACCAGGTCTATAGCTAGGTTTGGTAGAGAATGCCTTCTATTTTCTAATGGTTGATACTCGTGATTTATTTTTTCCCCTTTCTTTTGCTGCAAAAAGTTTTTGTTGATCAATCGTATCTTTCTAATTTTTGGAAAAGATATTTTTTCCTTTGATGGAAATAATGCATAGAATCCAACATATGGCCGTGGCTTAAGGCTTCTCACAAAGGTTTAATCCTTATATTTTGTACCTCCATTCACAAAAGTAGGTAGACTAATGCCATCCATCATTGAAATGTGAAATGACAGAGATGTAAAAGGTGCGAATCAAAAGTACATAAGGCTGAATTTAAAACCTGAACTATAAAAGTCAAAAAACAGGCTCAAGATTTATTTTGGTTGCCCCAATTATTATAGCCAAGAACTTGGCTCATTCATAAAATACCATCACTATTATGGTTACAAATTTCTTCTTTTTTTGGGGAAACGGCTAGCCCCATGTATCCCAACCACGAATGGGATTTCCTGGTTGCTTGGTAAGAAATAATCTTAGCAGTTTGTTTTACTGGGCTTTGCCACTGACTCCACTCTACTTGTCCTAATCATGTTGGTGCTTCTATGGTCATCATGTCATACAAACATTGTGTCAATGGTATATGGGCTGCTCACCAATGCTCAATTAACTTTAAATTTTATCTAAAGTAATTTCTCGATTATATGTAATTTTCGGTTTGCAACTTTGGCACGGTATACAGATAATTGGTAGGATGGAAAATTTCTGAGCCTCTTGCAACAAATAGAAGTTTTGGGTAGGAAGCTGAATGTGATAAGCTTTGCAAGTATTCTCTTAGGTTGTGCCAATCTTAAAGCCCTTGACCAGGGAGAGGAGATCTATGAAGAAATAATTAAAGGTGAGCTTCAGTTTAATATCTTTCTGGAAGAAACCCTAGTAGATGGGAACTCTACAGGAGTGAGTGCTACTCCAGGTGTTAAAAAAGCTTTTACAAGAACCCATGACGTCATATAAATGTAGATCAGGAGTTTTTTATGGGAATTGACAACTAATGGGTAAAGATCATGAGGCATTCAAAAATTTTTGTTGAGATAGCATATCTTGGCACTAAGAAATTTATTTATTCCCCTCTATTTTCCTCGAAAACATTTGTGAATATGGTTTACTACAGTTATATTTTCTTCTATACCGATATTGCTACAGCGCTTACAAAATATTTAAGAAACTGCACAAAGGATAGATGCAATTTTGAATTGAGGGGATTCTCCCTTGCAAGTTGCAACAAATACTTCTAGCCAGGCTATTATTAGTATTTTATTGAATGTGTCTTTTACGAGCCCTCAGATGTTGTTACATCGTTTTAGCAATGTTCGTCCAATGTACCTCCATTTTATTGAAAAAGGAGGCCAATGTGAAGTTTGAACATTATTCTGGGGGAATCTATACAAGGTCTTATTCTCTAATTGATATTAATGTGCCTATTTAAGCTACAGCTCAGTGAGCTAATTTCTTGTACTCCTCCATGTAATTTTTAACAAATTCTCCAAATGAATGAAACAATGGAGTTGATGCCTAGTTTGTTTAAGGTTCTATGGTGATGACATGCAAATTAGCAGAGTGAGGCATAATTCATAGTTCACACCCTTAATTCTCATCTTTTTCATTCACCAATGGTGGCACATTTTTAGTTGAAACTTGAATCAACAAATCAACTTATCTATTTAGCAGCTATGCAACACATATATTCCTATAGACATGACTTATTTGTGGCAGCTAGGAAAAGCACACTACTACCAGTTAGAAAGGATATTATTCCTAGTTGGTTGTTAGATCTATCCATGTACTTGTTGACACAGATCATGAGCTCATGGTCTTAAAGAATTCCTTTGTTGACCGTGGCTATATTGGATAAGTGGATGGCACACTTCCTATGTGGACCTTATCCTCTTCCAAAGTAAGTTATGTAGGATGATGCATGGTGACATGGTGACACGTAAAAGTGGTATCTTCTAAGTTGTTGTAGGATGAGACCAACGGTTTGGCTTTAATGAGAGGCACACTATACAGTTTCAGAGCTGCTCATTTCTGAACAATGAGAGCCTCCAGACCAATTTTTCATGTAAAGATAAACATGGTGTTTTATGGGAGGAACAAAGCAGAATATTCCTATACATAGATGACCAATTTTACATGGTGCAATGGGGGATGATTAAGCTATTCCAGCAGAGGATCCATGAACAATATTTAGCCCAGAATTCTATGTGTGAATAAAAGGTTTAAGGAGATGAGCCATGGATTAATTTAACATAATTCACTACAATGAAAGTATGCTCTGCATCCTTGCAAGGAATATTTTGAAATCATGTTATAAGGTTGGCTTGGGAAGTGAAGAATTATTTCTATCAAATTTCTCATCGTTACAAGGAAGGCAGAATATGTCAAGGAGTTCAAACCAGCCTACCACAAGGATGATGATGATGCACTAGTAAATGTAGTTCCATACATTGATATGGATAGCTGATGGTGGTAATGAAGTTACCACTAAGTGAGTGATCCAGTTCCACAAGTTGCAAGTACTCAATTTTGAATTTTGTCAATGCACTTGCTAACCAAAAGGATGTTTTTTAATTTCTTTTTAAATGAATTTTAGTTGTTTATGAAATTGTACATGGGTGAAATGCCAACAGGTACTAATTATTTCTCCCATTGCTGTATAGGTGTGATAATGATCATACCATGTTGGAATGTTTGGAAAGGTGAAGCATAGTGGGTAGGAGGATCATGGTGTTCCACAACAGAGGCATCAGATTGGCATGCAATGTATTCTTCGAATTAATTTCCCAGGGAAGGAAGTAGTACTATCTAACCCTGTAGGCTAATGGGGAATTATTATTTTATGTTATTTAGGTAACATTAGACAAAAAACATTAAATTGGGGAATAATTATTTAATTTTATTTCCAAAATAATTTTTTGGGGTCCCACCCACGCATGATCTCAAGTTCACCATTGAACTCAATGCAGGATGATTCCTATCTCCAAGGTTCCTTATCAAACGATTTCACCCATTATAATAAATGTTGAGTTTTGGATTTCAACCTAGACTGATTCAGGGAGTGTAAAAAATTCTAATCCTTGGTAGAGTCGTGTGAAGATAGCCTATTCCCTCTGTTTTGCATTTGGTTGAGGCGGATGTGCTGCTAAATGGGTTTTAACAATAGCTCCTAAAATGAATATGGTGGACATAATCAGGATAACAATCTGAAAGACCACACAGTGTTGTTCCGGAAGCATTATACAATAGATTCACGGAATTTTTAGCTAAGATTGACCCTGTGAATTAACCCTTATATGCACCGTGATAAAGTAAACCAGCACATATGATGCAAACTCTTATGCCCCAGACTCAACACATTTTAACAGTCATGTAACCGGCTATAGCTAAGGAAACCCAATAAGAATAAGACTCCTAACTCATAACCAAATAGATGTCCCGAGAACTATATACAAACACCCCCCTTCCTGCTAAAAATATTCAGACCTTCGTAAACAAGACAGGACCAAATCAGTTACCAGTGAGGCATCCTTTGCTTATGTTAACTTGTATATGGGGCCAAATCCTCCCTGTCCTAGCTTGTTATCATCATGAAAGTTTTGAGTAGTAGCGAGTAATGTTCCTATTGTAAATATTATTTGTCGATCCTATTCTATGAGTGTGCCTTCTTCAACTTGTTCATCATATGGGTATCCTCTTCAGAATATGGCTGAGATTAGTCTTCTCCCGGTTGCGAACGTGCATATAATTAACACAAGAATCAAGGCGCTCAAAACATCTAAAATTATGGGTGTTTTGTTTGAGTTCTTAATCTGCCCACTATTTCAGGATGTGACCTACTCCGATTAGTGTATTCACTTGTATTTCGGAAGTGGCTAGTGAAACTATAGTCATATTAAATAAAAAATATATTTCATAATGAACTATGCAGCTTTGACTCAAATACTGAACTCCTACACTTCCATAAGATGTCAATATTGTGTTGATTGCGTAAGTTAGACATGTTGTGTAGTGGTAACTAGATATATCCCAGGTGCACTGGAACAGACCGTAGATCGTTTGAGACAAATCTAAAACTGTACCCCAAGCACATATTTTCATTTTAGGTGTTACTTCCCCTGATAAATTATTTAAGATATTCTCAACAGAAAACTGGAATCCACTCGGCATAAAGACACCCATGTCCCTGCGGAAGTTTTCACTGAAATTTGACCCTAGATATGTGTTTAGTATTCCTGTGAAATCATAGTCTTCATAACGTAGGAAGCAGTGAAAAGGTCAGATACTATCACCATGGGCATTTTAACAACGTTCTTGAAGGTTAGTCTTTGCTATATCCCAACAAGTGTAGCACTGGCCAACTGTTATGGCTTCCCTGCATTGGAGGAGACCATTTTATTCCTAGATTGAGTCCATTGATTCCGGGCATAAATAAAGAACCAATTGGATTTCTAAAATTTCTAGATCGTGACGGATCACAGTGCAGTCACAATTTCCAAGTGATTCCAAACCTTGCTAGTCAATCTGTAGGTTTACACAATTTACTGAAATGGAATTAAAACCTTATTGATAATTTCCACAGAACTCACCCAACCTAATGTAGCAAAGTTTAGAAGAATAGAAAATCACCGAACATCCAAAAGGGTTGATTTCAAATCTCATTGGTCAATGTTACCAGGAGAGATCCAATGGTCTATCTATAGAAGTTAACAATTTATTTAAGATAGGACAGGTAATGAAGTGAGGGTTTGCAGGGCAAGAAATTTCCAAACATCTAGAGGTTTTCTTTCAAATTTCTTTCGGGTTTTGTTAAATAACATGAATTTGATTTAACATTCTGGCATTTGCCACAAAGGGATTGTTTGAGACAAAAATTCAGAATGGATGGGTTATTAAGTGGATCTATGTGGAAATTTTGATGAATTCCTGCAATCTAGATTGAGTAATGAAAAGGCATTTGACAACTTGTGGAAAGAGACAAGAGATATGAATATATTTACCTGCTCAATTCAAGTAAACTCCTGGCCACCTGAAGATTTGAAGAAATCGATCTAGCCATTGTTGTCAAGCATATCCAAGATGATCATCCTGCCATCTTTTGAGCCTCCGACTAGTCTTTCCTTGTGCAAAGGCTTGAACCGGCATGAACCAGGGTTCAAATTGACTATTTTCAATGCTTTGTGGGCAGTAAGGAATAGGGGATGTAGCGGACATGCTATTCTATACCGGGATGGGACGAGCTATTCCAGACAATAAATTACATAATTCGCTAATATATACATAATAATAAAATATCTCCTGAAGAGAAAAAATCAGTATCCATAAAATTTTATGTGGGAATATTTTAAGAGTGAGGTGATTTTTATCACAAATTTTCTTTTTCTTTTTGTTATTTAGTTGGAGTTATTTTTACATTTCAAGATCTTAAAATATCATTAAAGGAAATTATTTTAATAAATAAAGCTTAAGTCTTAAGTTACATATTACACTTTGATAAATACACAATAATATGAGAAATTTATTTAAGTTTACTCAAATTATTTTGGGACTTTTCGAAAAGGAAACTTTCAAAAGCAACGAAAAAATTATTTTATCATAGAAAAAGTGAAAGTGTTTTCATGGACATTTTTATTCATCATGTTGTCTATACATCTAATTATTTTGGAAGAACTCCAATATCTATCTCAATTTGAAGGAATAATTTCAACAAGGGCATTGATGTGACCCTTGAGAACTAAATCCATGAATTGGTCTTTGCTTAATATGATAGGGAAATTCATCTTCTCTTATCATGTACCGACCCCACTAAGTGGTATTAAGGAGACGTGTTAATGTATTTTTTCCTCTTTAAGTACTATTATAGGGTCTCTTTTCAGTTTGTATATGTATTATGCTCAGCAATAACTTTCCAACCATTGTAATCTTGCTTAATTATGGGTCATGCATAGAAATATATGACCTTCTAAAAATTTCTTCAAGTTCACTTTTCCTCAACTACACTAGCAATCATACTAGTGATGTGGCAGCAAGTTCACCCATCATATTTATTATGACATACCACAACTAGAATAATTCACCCTTGGGTTCACACTTGTTGAGACATTCATCTTTTCTTAACCACTTATTGGGTTTGTTCTTTTCTTAATATGATAATCAAAATCATCTTCTCTATCATGTACACAACCCCCCTAAGTGGTATTAAGGAGGCGAGTTAATGTATTTTCTTCCTCTATATGTACTATTATAGGGTCTTTTTTAAGCTTGTATATGTTTTTTGCTCAATAATAACTTTCCAACCATTATAATAGGGCTTAATTATGAGACATTCATAGAAAGATATGACCTTCTAAATATTTATTCAAGTTCTCTTTTCCTCAACCATGCTAGCGTTCACAATGGTGATGTGGTAGCAAGTTCACCAGTCATCTATACTATGCCATGTCACAACTAGTATGATTCACCCTTGGGTTTACTATTGTTGAGACATCCATATTTTCTTAACTTCTTATTGGGTTATAATGCTACTACTCCACAATTCTATCACATTCTCACCAATTTTCTCATCATGCCAAGCCTTTTAAACCATGTGACACAGTGCACATGAACATTTTATCTATGCAATACATCACATAGAGGAAAATTTTATCCTATACAATAGCACATCACACAACTTATCTTTGTACGCATCCTACTTTTCCCTATGTCTTCTATTTCCCCCACCTATTCTTCCTTGCTCTTTTCTTCCTCTATCCCTTATCTTTTCCTTTATTTTTCTTTCTCTCTTTCTTCATAGCATGGTGAAACTATTTTATTTTGTGGCAACCCCCTCATATTTATCACATCTATAAAGACTATAGACATGCAACAACCAACCAATATGTGACATGTGCTATCCTAAAAGTTTACAAGAGGTGCAACAACCAATTAGAGCATGCCACATGTCCTCCTCAAAGTTTCCAATGATATGACAATGTGACACATGTCACAGGACAAAGATTTCCCAACTCATGATATTCTAATGAGGGTTTACCACATGTCCCTTCAAAATTTCATGGCCTCTATCATATCACATTATTTTTTTTGTGCAATAAAGACTATATCACATACAAATAAATCTATGCAATACATAAAAAACATCAAGAAAGCCTTGAAAGTCATCCAATTTTTTACAAAATTGTGCCTAAGTATTTTCCATAGGGTGAGACACTTCTCTAAGACCCTTAGGCTTCTATAAAACTCAAAAAAATGCATTAATACTTAAAAAATAATTGGTTTATGTGTTCATAAGATTAGTTTTTCAAGGGAATAACTTATTTCGTCAAGGTGTTCATCCCTAGGTTCCATCCCAGAGGAAGCATGATGGATGCACTCAATGATGTGTGATGTTCAACTATAAAAAATGGGTTGGAAACAAATCAATTTTTGACATGTTGAAACTTTAGAGATTAAAATTCTCTTTTGAGTAATTTTGAATTTTTTGAGGGCTTAAGGATGATAAACGTGGATGAAACAAGGGAAGGAAATCACCCAAAGCCTCCAATGTAGATCTCTCATCTCCTTGTCCTCTTGGAGGAATGTTATGGGACATTTTTCCTTACCAAAATTTCAGTGATGATTATCTTAAAATACAAGCATCAATAGTGTTTGACTATTTTTAATACAATTAATAAAATACAATATTTTTGTATTATAACCAAAAAACAACCATTTAATTGGAATTTTGACATTTGTTTACTAGAGAGACATTGTCCAACTAGAAAAATATTGACTTCGTCAAACATCAATATTCTGATAAATAGATAATTCACTTGGTCAAACATTGGATAGATGAGGAACATTTAATTTTCATTGCATATCTAATGAAAAAAATTATCATTTGGATATTCAACTAACATATTGTCGGATATTCGACGATAATTGTGTTTATCAGATATCCGACAAATTTTGGGGCTTTAAAAAAAACTTAAAATATTTGCAAGAAAAATCTGACAGTACAACTGAATTATTTGAGTATGACCTCATATTTTTGGTCGATATGCACTAGTGGGGGTTACGGGTTAGGGGTTAAGGCTTATGGGGTTTGTGGATTATAAGTTAGGAGTTAGAGGCTTAAGGTTTAATGGGTCAAGGGATTAATGGGTTATGAGTTATGAATGTACGTGTTAAGGGATTATGGCTTGTGGTTAAGGGGATAAGGAATTTAGTGGCTATGGGTTAAGGGCTTATGGGTTGTGATAATGGGACCCCTTATCACCCTTTGAATGAAAATACATGGAGGATATTTGGCAGAATTGTGATTTTCCATAAAATCTGGATCAAGTTTGAGGACCTTGTGGCTCTTTTCCTTGAACCCTAGTAGTGCTTGGAGGTTATATTTGAAGGGTTTAGTGAAAAAAACTTAATATGACCAAGAATATTAGTGTTGGAGAACCTATGTTTTGGGAGAAAGGCTTAGGGGTTCTAGAAGTTAAGGGGTGTACAAATTCCTTGAAATCCTACAACTACTTGAATGAACAAATCTGAAACTATTTGTGTTACACCAAGGCACAAGATTTCTCTACGATAGATAAGAAGTGGAATAGAAACAAAGATAAAGAAACACAATCACACATAATAACACACTATTTCTCTACGGAACTCAACAGGGAAAACCCTCTACTTGTTGTAGATTTTATTGGTGAAAATTAAGCAAATAGAATAATTTACAAGGAAAATGGTTCCAATAGTGTATAAGGTTGTTCTCTCTACTAATACTTAGCTTGAAACCTCCCTGCAAGAACTCCACTCAACCCATATTTCTTTGCATTGAAGTCTCTTATTTACTAGTGCTAGATAAGCCCCTATTATTTGGAAATTAACTCCTAATTTTTAGTACAGTTCTAGAACGAAAATTTTTTCTATGATCTGCATAGAGGATCCTCCTTGATACATTGTTCCTACAAACAGGTCTCTACCTAGAACTTGTACATGTTCCTTACCCTCACACCTATCTGCTTCACTAATCTTGAAGCTAAGTGCTTGAGGTATGCCTTACCTTCATTTAATATGACTTCATATCCCTTGTCCTCAAGGGTTGCCGTTGAAACAAGGTTCTTCTTCAGTCCTAGAACATAAATAACATCTCTATGATAGAGAGAGCTTCCAGACTCCCTATCAAATATGACAAAACCAACCCCCTTGGTTGTATACTTTCCATTACCTCCTAGCTCAATATGAAACTCCATGTTCTTCTCCTCCAACTCGCTGAAATATTACTCCTTTTTCCCATTCATGTGGAAGGAGGCTCCATAATCAATATACCATGTGTTTCTTCCTACTAAGCTTTCAATGCAAGATATCAATGATAAATATTTCTTAAACTGAGAAGCAAACCCATCTACTTCAATTGATGCAACCACATGATTCTTAATATACCTCTTATTCTAATTAGGACACTTAGTAGCATAGTGTCCAAACTCATGGAAATGAAAGAACATGATCGTAACTAGATCTTTCTTATTTTTCTCTCCCTTCTAACTAGACTCGGTCTTCCCTTTTCCCATATTTCCCTTGGCCTTGTCTGTAAGAGAAATATTATTCTTGTCCTCGGTACTTTTTGATATACCATCTCAAGTTCCTATCTATATCTTCTCCTAAACATATTCAATCCATAACCTTTCCCAACTACATCCTAGAAACCATACAAAAACTTGTGAAGTCCTAGTAAAGAAAAACTCACGAGGTCCTGCTCAGGTACAGTGACACCCATACCACCTAGCTCATCTCTAACTCGAGTGAACTTCATAGCATATCTAATGATGGGCTATACTTGTCTCATATGGATACTCCTTAGCTTCTCTTTAAGAGAAAACTTCCTAGAATCATTGATACTCTGATATAGATCTAAATAGTTAAACATCTCAAAACTTGTCTTCTTCTCGTGGATATGAGTAAATATATGACATTTGGCCCCTTATAGTATAATATTCCTAGCCTTGATATCATTCTTATTACGTTGGGTCAAATATTGGGGATATTGCGGTAGTGGGATAGCATCCTTGAGAAACCCCCCCTCCCCATTATCCTCCAATATACTCAAGATCCTCCCTTTTCAAGAGGCGAAGTTAGAGGCTCCCTCTAAATAGTGGTAGGATCTCAATCCTTTGAATGACATCATGCTTACCTAGATAGCTCTCCTTCAGAACATAGCATTAGCCTTCTTGAGTGATATGTGTTGGTCATGAACTAATCTCAGCGTTGCTCATTATACTAATCATTACTCTGATATCACATAGAAATTCCTTGAAATACTACAACTACTTGAATGAAAAAAATCGAAAATAATTTCATTGCACCAAGGAACAATATTTCTCTATGATAGATAAGAAATCGAATAGAAACAAAGATAAAGAAACATAGTCACATGTTGGCTTGAGGGGTCCTGACCCAGGTTCGGTGTGCAAGGTTTGCCAACAAACCCCTATACTATTGGCCCTTTCGGCAGTGCCTTGCTTACGCAGGTCACAGTCTCAACCGAAGTAGTATGGGTGGGTACAGGAACCAGGTTTCCGCACCCTGACAAAGGAAGGGTAAGGCAAGCGGGGCTGCGTTATGTTCAAATTATCTCGGTGTAGGGTCAATTATATGTCCAATTGTATCCACGTGCACTAGATCTATAATTATAAGCTTTTCATACCCTTAACACAACATTACATACCAGGACATAACAGATCTAGGCTTACTTTAGTACACAGACTTTCACAACATAATATAACCAAAGCAGAATAGATCCAATCATTCAATATACAGACCTTCGTAGCGCAAAGAAAAAGAAATGCATAGCACAGTAATTATCAACAATTCATTCAATAGTACTCACACATTCAGATCCAATAATCTGGCAGATTCATTCATTCATCACCCTTACAATTCCCTTCCCAGCCTATGCACACAGCAGCAAGGTCTGCACACAACTGGACTAGGATCTTCGTGCACACAGCCAGTAGGAGTCTGTTCCCCAAAAACCCCAACAGATCGTTTACACAATAGATCACATCAATAGCTTAACGAATTCTTTCCTCTTACAATCCGAAATGCCTCTCTATTTATAACAATCTAGCTTTAACATTCCTATGGTTTGCAACCCATGGTTTTCGGACCCCTAGTTTAACCTTTAACCCCATTAAAATGACTTTTGGGGCTTTGACCCACCCCAAAACCCCTACGCTATACTAAATATAACAAAAATAACCAAAAATATACTGGTTTCGTAGCTTGTTAGGAGACCCTGCTGCAACAGTCCCTCAACACAATCTTGTGACTCATCCCGAGTCACTTTGGTGGCGCGCTTTCAATCTGCGTGCTTAAGGTAGCTAGGGAGCGAGGGAGGGGTGGAAGCACTTCCTTGATTCAGGCCACTACATGTTGCGCAATGATGAGCATTGTCAGAGAAGCAGGCCCCTCGAGATTCTGACCAACACGTTCCAACAACCAGTGGAGACGTGCAATGGTGGACTGCGCATCATCTGGAAGCTGGAGTGCAACATCAGTCCATGGTTTCAACCATTTGTATGCAACCTTCTTGGAGTGACAAAGGTCCTCAATCTGGTGCATGGCGTCTAGGCGCTGTGCATGGCCAGGGGGAGGTGTGGAGGCCTTAGGTCGATCTAGAGCATCTTCTGCCTGTGTCAACTCTCTTTGGACATGCTGAAGCATGAGCTACATAGCCTCTTCAAAAAATTGGGCTCCCTGTGCCAATTTTTCCTGGATAGTGTGTGTGGTGTTAGTGACCACGAAAATTCATTGGGTGCATTCTTCTGGGGTCAGGTCATAATAATTGCATCTTTCTTGGTCATAGCGATGTACCTCTTGCAGTACGCTGGCTGACAGACTTCGTAGTTCTATAGTAGAGAGCTGTGCTAAGTCGACTTGTATGTCCCCAGAACTTGATTCAGAAGTGACAATGTGGGGGAGTAAACATATGGTGCTTCTAGTGGGCAGGGCCTGGAAATGGCGGAGATTTCGTAGCAGGTTTTGGTACCACAGAGTTCCTGCCGAACTTGGTTCACAGCTAATCCTTCCAGGCGGCCTTCGTGCACTCCTATTGCTGCACTCAGCTTCTTTTGGCCCTCTTATCTATTCCTCCTGTGCGTTGGGGTCCATATCAGAGAGACTAGCAAAATGAAACATATAAATAAGTAGAAAGAAACATAAGGTAGGTAGCCAATACCGCTTGACAGTTGAATAAATAGCCTGAGCCATCCCCTTCCAGCCATTCGCGCCCCAATCAAAGTTACTTAATGGCAATGTAGGTCGTGAGTGATGCATACCCTTGCTAATAAATGGTGATATTGATAATCTACCACCCTTTTCTTGCGTTTGTAAGTGTCTTTTCGCATTAACTCTGGATGAGCCGATATTCTTCTTTTGTATCCAAGGTTGCGTCGTCATGATGCCAGGGTGTTGCTGACATGTTGGAGGTCCTTTCATACTTCGACGTATGGTAGACACACAGTGAGCCTTCAAGTTGATCGGGAGTCTTTTTGAGGCAGTTATGTTGATCATGGAAGGATAAATTTTGTGCGGAATAGCTGCGTCAGACATCCATAGGTGATTTAATTCTTCAGTTATCTGTAAATTCTCCCAGATACTCATGATTGGAGACAGGTGCATAAACTGGTTGGGCAAGGGCTGAGCGCACCCTTGAGCGAGCAGGTCACCACGTGGGTCGGCCAATTTTGGGGCCCATCTCACTAAGGGGATCTCTATACAGAGGATTACCCTACTCCGGTAGTTCGTCTGAGTAGGGGAGACAGGCTCCTGCGTAGGTGCTTCATACCAAGTTAGTGGTAGTTCCTTGGACCTACATTCCATGGACCCCTTAGGCTTCACATGATTCAGAGTGTCATCTGTGGCCTCTTAGCAAGGTAAGGTTTGTTCCATGGTAGAGATGCGATAGAAGCTTTTGACAGTCTGAAGGCTAGGAAGTGTCGAAACCTCATGCAGCCAGCTCTACCAGTTCTCCAGCTCTTCATCAGAGTCAAAAGATTATTCACTGTCCTTTTCCCAACAGAGAAACCCTTCATCCGTGGGGTTAACCCAATATTCATCTCATGCAATGATCTTATAGATATGATCTAATTCTTCCTTCGTGTGGATATGTTCAGTATACCGAGTACCTTCCGCGAGATCCAGGGGTACTATGACACGCGTACTTCTGCTCTCAAACACCATGCTCCATTTTGTTAGGTTAATAATGCCCCCCATGTCCATTGCCCAATCTAATCCGAGGAGCACAGGGTAGGGGTCCGCATCTTCAACTATCTCAATCACTTAAAATTCAGCTAGGACCCTTGCCCCTGCAATGTCAACCATAAATTTTGGTAACCTTCCCAAGGGAATGATTTTCTATTGATTTTCCATGCGCAGCTGGATAGTGGACCATTCCAATTTGGGCTTCCCCATTCATTGCCATTTTTTCTTAGGCAAAATGTTGGCATCAGATCCAAGATCTAAGATAACCTGATCTATTTCATAGTCCCCGATTTGTGTAGTCAACTTCATTTCCCTTCCTGTACGTTTCTTAGAGTACGTTTCTTAGAGTTGTAAAGTTTGTGGACGTCCTTTGTCTTAGGGATCAAGGTGGGCCAAGCTACGCAGGTTTTCATTAAATCCAGAATGTTTCTTACAGCCTGTGGGTTCCTGATTAATTTTAGACATGCCTTTAAAAAGGTATCAATTTCTTCCTCACTTTGAGACTTCGCAGGGGCTGCTAGTAGTGCCTATTTTTCAGAGGGTACCTCTTTTCTTCCCTTGGTGTCTAGCCCACTACGTGTTATGACCTTTACACTTGGATCTACTTCTCTTAGCTCACTTTTAACCCTCTATATGCTCTACGTAGGGGTCAACTACTTGTCTTTCATTCTGGCTATCAAGATCGGGCAGTCTTCTACCTCATGGTCTAATTGTTTGTAGTATTTACACGACATTCGGGTGGGATTAGGGCATTATCTAGAAAGGTGCCATATTTCTCCACAATTATAATAGATCATTTGACCTCGTCCTCAGCCTGTGCTTCCTCCATGGCCTTCTCTGCCTTGGGCTGGTGATCCTACAAAGTACGCAGTCAGTCTGGGCAACGCAAGGTCTGATTGCACCTGATATAAGTTCCCTCTATCTATCATCAAGTCATACGCTCAAAAATTCTGCTCATCATGTCCTATGGACCAACAGAATCAACACCATTGTTGTTCTAGCTCTGGGACATATGCACCCAGCAGAGGGAAATGGTTCATATTGTGGATGCCTGCTACCCGAAAATAATCACACAATAGTGCAGATCCACTTGATCCTGGTCGCAATAGGGTAGGTTCCCTACTTACCCTTGGGCGTAGCGGGCTAGGTCCTCCAGCTTAGATATAGTCAGTCAGTAGAGGGCACTGATCCTTTGTGTGACCAGACACTCGGCAACGTATACACCAGAGATCCACGCAGATGTATTTTCCTCGCTCTTTTCGTAGGTTCTGTATCTCTAGGTCCATAGCTCCAAGTTGTTCCAGGATCTGTTGGACTCCTACCGAGGTATCCTCCCGGGGAGCAACTTCTAACTTCATAGCGGCTTCTACATATTTCTCTCATGATTCGAAGGTTTGTTGATTCATTGGTGTGCGTAGGTGAGGTAACAACATGGCGATGAACCATTATGTATGTTGTCTATCATCATATTCGAACCCTCCTTCCCTAATTGCCTTTTTCAGCTGTTGATCCACCTCCCACATTGATTCAGACACACCCTGTTTAAATTCTTTTACGTCCGCCACTAACTGGGAGTAGGACTTTGGTTTGCAAAATTGTTGCTTCAGAGCATTCTTAATATCCTAAATGGAAGTGGTTCCATTCTGAGAAACATATCACATATACTAGTCCAGAGCTCCGTCTTCGAATGCTAAAGACATCTGGGGCCTTTTTATTGTATCTCTTGCCACGTTCTACGCAGTCTAGACAGAATCTGAAATGAACCAGAATTGATCCATGTCCTCATCTCCTACCCCCTTGAAGGTAGGTAGTTTTAGATGCGCAGCCATATCACTATCCAGGGAAAATTTTATAGGTGAATTCTTACCCTGCATGTCCTAGGTGGTGAAGTGGCCAGTTCCTTAACTAGGCTATAGGTGGCCCTTCCTCTGTCAAGGTTAGTTTGATAATACTTACCACTGCGTGTCGCACTCCCATCTGGATCCGAGGTCATTCAGTCTGTATGGCTACACAGAATGCTCTTTTAGCACAAAAAATTCTTGATTAGTAATGGTAACGTCCTCAGAAACTTACCTCGGAATCCTTTGAAGAATCATCGCGTGGCCTGAGAGTATAATATAGATTGATCAATAGAAAATTCTGTCACAAAGCCTCCTAGAAAAATCTCCACCCAGTTATCCACCGTGCGTGTAATAGTGTTATCGGTTCTCTGCAGTTGTTCAAGCAGATCGAGAGTCCACTGAGTGACTCGCTCATCCTCCCAGCACTTTTGGAATTCTACCAACCTGGCCGGCCACTCCTGAAGCTCCATTGCAAAGGTTACAAATAGATTTTTGTAAGGATGTACCTATTCTTCCACCTTTCTGCTGTTAATTTTTCACTTTGATTTTCTCTTACTACAAACTCCTAAATTTTCCTTTCAAAGCAGTCCTCGATCTCTTTTCTTTTATGCTTCCAGTATTCTCTTGTCATTACCCGATCCCTTTCTTAGATCTCTTCAGGTCCCAGCAACGGAACCATTTGTTGGCTTGAGGGGTCCTGACACAGGTTCAGTGTGCAAGGTTTATCAACAAACCCCTATACTACTGGCTCTTTCGGCAGTGACCTGCTTGCGCAGGTCATAGTCTCACCCGAAGTAGTATGGGTGGGTGCTGGAACCAGGTTTCCGCACCCTGAGAAAGGAAGGGTAAGGCAAGCAGGGTTGCATTCTGTTCAGATTATCTCGGCGCAGGGTCAAGTATATGTCCAATTGCATCCACATGCACTAGATCTATAATTAGAAGCTTTTCATACCCTTAACACAACATTACATACGCGGATAGAACATATCTAGGTTTACTTTAATACATAGACTTTTGCAGCATAATATAACCAAAGTAGAATAGATCCAATCATTCAATATATAGACCTTTGTAGTGGAAAGACGGAGAAATGCATAACACAATAATTATCAACAATTCATTCAATAGTACTCATAGATTAAGATCCAATAATCTCGCAGATTCATTCATTCATTACCCTTACAATTCCCTTCCCAGCTTGCGCACACAGCAATAGCGTCCACACACAGCTGGACTAGGATCTCCGCGCACACAGCCAGCAGGAGTCCATTCCCTAAAAACCCCAACAGATCGTTTACACAACAGATCACATCAATATCTTAGCCAATTATTTCCTCTTCCAATCCAAAATGCCTCTCTATTTATAACAATCTAGCTTTAACATTCCTATGGTCCGCAACCCATGGTTTTCGAACCCCTAGTTTACCCTTTAACCCCATTACAATGCTTTTCGGGGCTTTGACCCACCCCAAAACCCCTATGCTATACTAAATATAAAAAAAATAACCAAAAATGGACCGTTTTCGTAGCTTGTTAGGAGACCCCGTTCCAACATCACACATAAAAACATGATATTTTTCTAGGGAACCCAACTAGGAAAACTCTCTGCTTGTTGTGGATTTTTTCTGACATAAATTGAGAAAATAGAATTATTTACAAGTCCAACTATTTCAACAAAAACAAGTTTGTTCTCTCTTTTAATACTTAGATCGAAACCTCCTTGAAAGAACTTGAACCAACCCATATTTCCTTGCGCTGAAGTCTCTTATTTCCTAGCGCTAGATAAGCCCCTGTTATTTAGGAATTAAATCCTAAAGCTTAGAGTACTTCTGTAAGGAAAATTATCTTTGTTATCTTGAATATAGTCTCCTCCTTGATATGTTATTCCTATGAAAAGATCTCACAGAAACTCGTTCTCACAATAACGATACCATGATTTTCCTTTGTGTTCCTCTTAAGCCTTTTGACTCATGTTATAACTGGAAACTTAAGCTTTAGAACTCAAACTTGTGATTGATTTGTTAACTATGTCAAGATAACTCTTTTAACTCATCCTTGACTCAATTATACATTGAATCTCTCACTCATATTTTTCCAAATATAAACTCTCACTTGGAGAACAAAAAAATTGAGCCTCTAATTTCTTCACATGAGTTAACTACTCCATGAACTCATCCTCCAACTCATGTGCACTAAAGAAGAATTGATCAAGGTCTTTCTTGACTAAGGCATAAGTCAAGAAGACCTTTCTCGCTACTATTTTCAATAAGGGGATTAGGGGTTAGGGGGTTTATGTCTAGGGATTTTAGGGGTTATAGGTTAATGGCTTAATGGTTAAGGGTTAAGAACCAAGGGCTTATGGGTCAACGGATTTATTCAAGGACTTTATTGGGTTCCCAAGTCATGAAAAAATTTAAGGTTAGTTGTGAGGACATGAGTGCCAAGGCATGCTAGGGAATGCTAACATGCTCTAGATAGCGTGAAGACATGTCAAACATGCTAATGTTCTGTAAGTGCTAAGGCATGCCAAGATGTGCAAGGGTGTGACAATGCGTTGCGGGGAATATAAAGGGAAAAAAAGGGAGAAAAAAGTTAAACTACAAGTAAATGAACACATAAGAGGGTTAATAAGTCATTAGTTTACCTTTTCCAAGAGGATTTTTGGTGCTCAAATCGTTCCCACACGTAAGCGATTCAAGTCCACATTCTATGAGGACTAATGAGTCCTCCCACTCTAGGTGGAACTTATGACCTGCATCACATAATAGGGGGTAACCCTGTAGTCTAAATTATTTTATTTTCAATAAACAAATAAAATAAAGCCAAATATAGATAATCAATCATTGTAATAGGTGGTGATATTCACATAAGGGAGAAACACATTTAATGTTTCATAATTCCTGAATCATATTCCTTGCGAGCAAAAAAATAGTGATAAACTCTAGCAAGGATAATGGAAATCATATAAAAGAACAAAAGAAATAAGGAAAAGAAAAGAAAAACACCAACTTAAGAACTATCCTCAAGTTAAAGAGGAACATGTGCAACGAGCGCAGGCATCTTCATTTTACTCTATACTATAAATGAAAACAACTAATTTTAAATATCGTGACTGAGATTAATAATAAGAGAGTAAAATTTATAATCTGGAGAACAAAAACACCTTAAAATAAAACATATATAGCAACACCATAAGAGAAACATACCGAATTGCAATCATTGATAAAACATGAATTATTGTTAAACAAAATATATATTTTTAGTTATCAATAATTCAAGACTAATCATTCAACAATTATGTTAATAATATAGATATCAGAACAAAAAAACCAAATAAGTTATTACTTAAATGAGAGTGAGCCTCAGATTTAATTTGTTGTGACTACAAATTGAAATAGCAGGAAGAATAGATAGAACTAATAAAACTTGCGAGTTCAGGATTTCAGTACTGAAAATGAAAAATTTGTATCATGTATAGTCAATTTTAATATTTCATAAACTTTTTTCCACTTCTGCCAATAACCCCCCATGACGAGAAACAAGATTTTTAATAATAGTTTTCAAAATAACTGTTTTAGTAATTGTTTCTCTTGTAACCAATTGAAATTGAAATTGAAATAAATAAAAGTAAAGTAAAGCTTGGAAATGAAATGATTAAGAACTGTTCCGCCTTTGCAGCTTTGATGACTTGGTCCTTCTAGTCAGCCCCATTGGAAAGAGTGTGTGCACCCCACGTATCGTGAAAGTTAGTGCTTGAGTTGTGATCAGGGAAATTTCGTTCCAGTCTTCTGGTTTATCTATGACATAATACATTGGTGGGACCAGTTCAATGACCCATGATGTATAAGTGAACTGTTGGATTTTTGCGTTATGTTTAAACCAATTTTTCAATTTACTAACTTGTCCCATTCATAGCAACTAACCAGGGCACATTCTTGTGTTTGGAAATTGCCACCACCAAACATGATCTTATTTGATTCTTGGTGGTGGGGAGATTCTATATGATATTTTTTAACCCGACCAAAATAGTAAATTCCTTGCAAATTGAATTGAAAATCATATAAGAAGAAACTGATTCTTCCCCTAGCATGGCTAGAAAACCCAAATCATGTTTCGTTGCTTTCAATTTATCAGAGATCCTCTACTAGGAAACTATCCCATTTTTCTCATTCCAAAATGAAGGCACACCAAAACTTCCTAAATAGTTCCACTCAATTCTGAAGTCATTTATATCTTTGATAAATCTTTCGAATTCATCCCGCATTTCCTACATAGAAACTTTCTTCTATTTTAACATACACAAAGAGAAAACACATTTGTCTCTAGGAGGTAGCTCTAGTTCTACTAAAGTGCCATCTTCCAATGTATTGAGAATATCTATGATGGCATTGAGGTCTTCCAACCTTTTAGCTAAAGTCTTAGATGTATAATTTTCCTTCAGACTGGTGCTTTGTATTAGAGCCTTTTTGCACTGCGAGAGAATTCTCACATATGACTCAACCGTAGTGATTTTTTGCCAAACCTCTCTCTAGGTTTCTCCTTTAGCCTGCATTAGTACCTCCTTTCCTATCACTATGACGTGAGAAAATTCTTCTATATTTTTCACCTCATTATTTTTATCCTTTAGAGCATCTTGAATCTACTTAATTTCTATTTTCTTTTTCCCCATGACGACGTCAATTCTGTGGTCAACCCTTGCAATTTCATCTTTGGCTTTAAATTTATCACGTCCATGTCTGACACTCTGCCCAATTTTTTCACCAGGGAAGAGGTCCTAGATACAACCATCTGTTGGTTTTCCCCTATCTTGGGTTGAACCACTATAATATTTAAGATGTTTGTCTTGAAGTCAGTCATTGAGATAAAATGAGGTTTGCTTGTGGGTAACACCTCCTTGAGTGTTTAGGTGCCTGCTGATTGGAATTTTTTTGGGACTATAGTCAGTTCTTCATTGGACATAATTATTTCCTTCTGCTCTATAAATTAATGTTTAATGTCTAGAGCTTGAGTCCTAGAGTATCTTGGATCAATTCTATTTAAGGTTTTCCTAATCTTTGCATCCAACATATCTATTTGTTGATCGAACACATCTACATCTACATCAATTTCTTTTGGTTTGACTCGCCAAATTACTTCAAGCTGAGCCAGGCCATCATATTTTCATTTACTTGCAGCAATATTACAGCAAGAATTTATGGGTTCAGTCTCTCTTGCATGCACCTAAATTTGTGAGTGACTGGAGTCAACTTGGGCGATTGTTTATGTCATCCCTGTAGATGGCACTGACTATAAGTCCTCTTCTACTAGAACTGGAGATATTTTTCTTTCCTTCATACTAAGGCCTCCTTAAATAGGTTTTCATAGACCCCACGGGAACCCTCTAGAGCTTATGTGGGTTTTATCCACTTAGACCTTAGAAAATATTAATTTTATTTTTTAATTTTCTTTTAGATTTTAAACCCCATCTTGGGTCCAAAATCCCTTTGATTGGATTCTTTTCCCACAAATATTTGTGTGACCAAACTCACACAAAGCCATCTTAATAGGCTTTTGGAATACCTCCCAAGCTACATAATTGAACAACGTAGTCTAGTTGTAGTAATCGTAACTTTGTCAAGCTCTTGTAGTCAAGCGAGGGCTTGGTTGGGTTCCCAAGTTGCAAATTAGGTAAGGGTAGTTGTGAGGGCATGATAACTATGGAGGGTCAGGGCATGCAAAAGAATTAAAAGGAATTATAACGCATGCTAGAGAATGTCAATGCATGTTGAAAAGTGTCATGGAGTGTCGGGGCATATCAAAGGATAACTAGGTCAAAATGCATGGAAAGGAACGAACAAGAGTGTGTGCAAAGGAGCGTCAGTGAATTCAAGTGTGCTAAGGAGAAGTTAAGAATAGGATTTACAAGAGGAAAGCATATGATTGTTATACAGGGCTTGAAATAACAGTTTTAGACAAAGGGAGATCACTTTGTTCTAGGCACAACACTGTTTTTCCTTTAGATATTTTTTTATATGAGATGTGGCACACTTTGGCTACATGCTCATGTTTTATAATATTATAGATAATTTCATATTGTACATTGTTGTGTATAAGTTTTGGGGCACTCGAATTGTGATGGCTTATATCTTGTGTGCCTTGTGCATCTTGTTGTTCTTGCATACTTTTAGTTAATGTTCTACTATTTATATGAATTGAACATACAAGTGAAATATTTCCTGTGTAAGCTATGTTGCATATTTGTTTTATGGCCATGGCTAGATCATGTGATTGTTGTCTCGGTAACTAGTGAAGTGGAACAAGTTAAGCTTGGAAATGCATGGCATAAGAAGAGTAATAGGCAGTTCTTAGGTGAAGAAGGCACAATCTACTTGTAGTAGGTGTAATTGGTCAAGTTTTTGCAGTTGAAGCAGGCCAATATTGTCACATGAACTGTAGTAGCCAAGGACTTGATTGGGTTCCCAAGTCGTGAAAAAATGTAAATTCTAGCTATTAAGACATGAGTTCCAAGGCATGCTAGGGAATTCTAAGATGTGCCAGATAATTCAAAGGCTTGTCAAACATCCTAAGATGTGCCAAGTGACAAGGCATGCCAATATGTACAAGGGAGTGTCAATGCATGCCAGGGACTGTTAAAGGGAAAAAAGGGAGAAAAAATTTAAAATACAAGGAAATGAACACATAAGAGGGTAAATAAGTCAAATTACCTTTTCCAAGAGGGGAATTCTAAGCACACCAACACTAGGCAACAATAGGTTCCAAGTACAAAGTCTTAGTGCATTCTAAGTGCCAATTCCTCATTTTTTTCTTCTCATCTACTTTCCAACAATTGAAATCAAATTAATTTAATATTAAACCATGCCAAATCATACCAAGGCATCTCAATGTATTCCATACATGCTAAGACTTTCCAAGTGCCAATATGTGTCATGGAGTGTTATGCATGTTATGAAGTGGAAGGGCATGTTGAAGAGCGCTAAGGTGTGCTAGAGAGTGCTAATGCATGTTGAGAAGCATTAAGGAGTACTTGAACAAAACAATAAGGGAGCACTAGGTAAAAATCCATGGAAGTTAATGAATATGATGAACGTGTGCCAAGGACTAGTGTTAATGAGTGTTATATGTCATGCCAAGGAGGGAGTGAGAAGGTATAATAAGAATTGCTAAGGCATTATAGGGAATATCAAGGAATGTCAAGAATTCCTGCCAAAGTGTGCTTGGGAGTTCCAGTGTATGCTAATTATATGTGAAAATTAATAGTTCCAAGATATGCCAATGCATGCTAGGTGCTAAGGATGTGGAGGGTGCCAGGGTATGTCAATATGTGCAAGAAGTGTCAAGGCAACAAAAGGAAGAACCAATAAGAGGGCTAATAAGTCAATACTTTATCTTTTTTCAAAAGGGGCATTCTAGGCACACAAATAATAGGTCCCAATACATGCCAAGTGGCATTGTGTGCCAAGTGCTAATTTTTGTTAATGCATTTAACCAAGGTGTTCCAAGGCATGATAGGGACTACATGCATGCCAACACATGCTAGGAGAATTCCATGTTGTGCTAGAGCATGCCACCATGTGTTTGGGCATTAGTGTCATGATAATATGTTCCAAGACATGTGAGGTGCTAATAAATGTTACTGTGTGCCAAAGCATTAATTTAAGGTGTGCCCGGATTGTTGAGTGTTAGGTCTTTCTCATGAATAGAATTGTGAGAGCTTGATTATGTATTAAATAATATATTTCCTACACATACTAGAGGAACTTTATCTAAAGGGAATTTTCTAGATAATAAACTTTATAGATATGAATGATGTGTTGACTCATAGGAAAAATATATTTGACTAGTCATTACATGAGGGAAATGATACACACTAATTAATTCTTAAAAAATTCACTGACTCTAACCACTATGGCCTTAGACATATTATAAAAAATACTCCACAACAATAGTCTCAAATTGTTATCTTTTGACAAAAAATATATTAAGATGCACATAGCGTCATCAAAAACTCATTGGAATGATCAATGATGACGAAATTTTTTTGACCATCACCAAAAGTAACAAAAAGAGCATTGGTGAGGATAATTAAAAGTTCGTCACTAGAAGTGTCACCAAAGAGAGAATTAGTGATGGGCCTTTAACGAACCTCACCAAAAGTGTCATTGAAAATGGCTTTGGTGACGAACCTTAAAGGACCGTCACTATATACACTTATAATGATGTTTTTTTAAGGGTCATCACCATATGTGACATTGGTGATGGACATTAAAGGTCCATCACAAGCATGACCCTCACCAATGTCCTTTTTTCTTGTTGTGATAGATTGGATGAGCCAAATCTCTCTTTAGCTAATCACCCTCGTGCCATATTACAAGCATGTATGTCAAACTCAAACTGAAAGAACCAACTAGGGAATCCCAAGGCTAAACCACCTCACCCTCATCAATAAAAATCTGGTTGTACCATTATCGACATCGTATCACTAGGAAAATACCATACATATCTCATAACTAGCTTTACAGTAATCTACACCTGATTATGTTAGGTCCCTATATCAAAAGTGTAGTCCATTATTGTTGTTATTATTGTGCCCCATAAAATCCTGCTATTGTTATTGTTGTGCCCTTAAATTATTATTGCTAGTTTGGCTAGGATTATATTAAGACCCCATGGATTTCTATATATATAAAGGAGGTTTTTTCATTTGTGTCATCCAAGAATTGTTCATTTATGTAATGTGAAGGAGTTCACCCCCTCGAAGTGTCTCATTTCTAAGGCGTTGATCTATCTTTTCTTCTATTTTTGGAGCTGGTTTCATAACATTTGGTATTAGAGCTTTGGATTCTAGGCTTTTGCTACTTCAAACAAGTCATCATGGAATTTTTGCTATAACATTTTCTCTACAAAGGTTTAGAAGCTAAAAATAAAAAAACCATTTGTGAAGAAAGCCTGAGGAACATCGTGTAAACATTTCAGATCTTTTTTTCAATAGTATTGGAGATATTATCTGTGGAAGTAAGGGTGTTTTTAGGCTCCCAAATTTCATCTCAGAGAGGTGATCTTGGGAAATTAGTCATAACTCTCTCTCCGCGCATCAGATTAGAATTTTATAAAAAGCAGTCGAAATTAAATGGACTGTAGTTTCCTTTGTATCAATTTTAGAGCCGAAGGAGGAAACAGTGACACGTGACATGCTGGAAAAGTTCACTCTATGAAACAAATCCATTAATAGGTCATTCAAAGATATTGGGAATAAATTTTCCTTGAGGAATCAAATTCAAGTCATACATGTGGAATTGGAAAGAATATTCAAAGGGCTAATAAAGGACCGAAGATAAAATATCAGGGATCTGAAATTGTAGAGATACATCAATTTCAATATGAAGCTCCTCAAAATCAAGAAGAAGGTGTATAGTTTTTTTTTCAAATTTCATAAGTCCTGTTTGAAAAATCAGTTTGAAGTGATTCCAAGGGCATAATGAAGCATAGAGATCAGTATTGGGTTCTAAAATCCCCCCTAAAAGGAATTCAACACCTATGAAGCCCTCATAAGGCTCTACTATTACTCATGAAGAGGAATAAGTGCAACATGATATATCAAAATTACAAGACCAAGTGCCTAAAACTTCACTCTCGCAACGAGTAACAAAAAATGAAATGGATGTTTTGAAGAAAGTCATGGAAGATAAGATGGATGGTTTGAAGAAGGGCACGTAAGCTAAGATGTATGGTTTGAATAATGACATGGAAGCTAATATAGATGGCGTGGAAGCTAAGATGGATGGTATAGGAGGCAACATGGATGGTTTGAAGAAAGGTGTGGAAGATAAGATCAATGGTTTGAAGAAAGGCATGGAAAATAAGATGGATGGTTTGAAGAATGGCATGGAAGCTAGATGGATGACATGAAAACTAAGATCGATGAAAAAATTAAAGACAACATGAAAGACATGAAGAATTTTGTAAACGCAGACATGGAAGTTTTGAAGGAATGTTTGAAAAAGTTGATACAAGAAATGATCCTTAATGGAAAAAAGGTAGTAGAGGAAAATAATGATGAGAAAAAAAAAATGTTAATCATGATTTCATAAACTCTAATGTTGAATTGAAGACCCACCATATTCCAAAGATCGATATGAGGAATTTTGATTGAAAGGATTCTGTAATATGGATACTACATATGGAGAAATTTTTTGATCTCCATAATGTGAAAAACACACAAAAGGTAAACATTACAACTTTATATTTAGAACAAAATGAATTTATATGGTATCAATGGCTTTTCTCTCATAATTTTTTTTCCACTTGGTCAATTTTTACAGAGGAAATGATAGTAGATTATGAGGATACAGAGAGAAATACCTTTTTTATCCAATTGATAAATCTCAAACAAAAGACTTCAATGGTGGAGCACATTTAGGACTTTCGAAAATTGATATAGGGGTAACTGATATTCCAGAGGGACACTGGATTGATTTCCGCATAGGGACTTTAAAGAATATCATCCAACATAGGTTATTATTTGGGAACCTGATTCATTGGAGAAGGCATCTAGGGTTGAAAGAAAAATTGAAAGTAAAATTATGGCGACAAGGAAGCCTACCACTCACATCTATAAGTACGGAGGTATTTCTAATCCTATACTTCCACAACCTACAAGGTTGACACCACAATAATTGGAAGAAAAAATAGCAATAGGGCTTTGTTGCAGTTTTGATAAAAAATACACTAAGGGTCATAACTGTGATGAGAAGAAATTACTTTATATAGATTATGAAGAGGAGGAAGAAAATGAATAATAAACTTCAAAATAAGAGGATATACAGTAGAAACCAACCCTAGAGAAATAATAAATAAGTCCTGCCATATCTTGTAATGAAATGATAGGAATTACCACTCCTAAATCTTTAAAAATAGAAGGACATATGAAGAAGAAAAATGTAAGAGTGTTGATTGATTCGGGTAGTACCCATAATTTTATTCATTGTAAGGTATCCAAGGAATTGAATTGCTTCCTATACCCAACACCAGAGTGTCATGCGATGGATGCAAATGGAGAAACTATAATTTTCTCTGGAAAATTCCATAATATCAAGCTAACCATGGGGGAATGTGTATTGAATAGTCCAAGTCTTTCCATTCCAATGGGAGGTGTTGATGTTGTAATAGGACTACAATGGTTACAATATTTGGGGATGATATGTTTTAATTTTCAAGAATTTTTCTTCAAAAAAATTTCAGAAGGAAAGGAAGTTGAATTACGGGGTATCACAGGTAAGCGAAGAAATATAATAAGCTCTAATGTCATGGGAAAGCTTCTAAAGAAAGAACAATGAGTCGTAAATCCACAATTATGCTCACTAGAAATTCCAACGTCAAAATCATCTATTTATCTATATCTCCAAAATGTCTTGGGTAATCATTCCAAGGTGTTTGAAACTCCCAAATGACTCCCACCTATTTGTGATCATAATCATTCTATTCATTTGATTCCAGGAAGTGTTCCTCCAAACATCAGGCTGTACCAATATCCCTATGTCCAAGAGATAAAAAAACGTAGGATTGCAGAAATGTTAGAGGCTGGTATAGTTCAACCTTGTCCAAGTTCTTTCTATGCTCCATTAGTATTAGTGCACAAGAAGGATGGATCATGACCCATGTGTTCAGATTATAGGGAGCTCAATAAGCTCACTATTAAATATAAATTTCCCATTCGAGTGATTGATGAATTATTGGATGAATTAGATGGAGAAATTTATTTTACCAAGTTGGACCTTCGTTTGAGATATCATCAAATTAGAATGAATACTGAAGATATTCCAAAAACACATATCGAACTCACGAGAGTCATTATGAATTTTTAGTGATGCCTTTTGGCCTTACCAATGTACCTTATATATTTCAAGGGTTGATGAATTCCATTTTCAAACCCTTTCTTAGAAAATTTGTATTATTATTTTTTGATGATATACTAATGTACAAAAAATCTTGGAAGGATCATGCTCAACATGTTGACATGGTGCTCAAACTATTGGAGGAGAAACAATTATATGAAAAAACCTCCAAATTTTTCTTTGGGTTATAAGAGGTGTAATATCTCGGTCATATTGTATGTCATGATGGTGTTGAGGTAGACCCTAACAAAATTAAAGCCATTAAGGAATGGAAAGTCCCCACAACCATAAAGAAGTTGCGAGGATTTATCGGGTTAACATGGTATTATTGCAAGTTTGTTAAGAAATATGGGATAATTATAGCACCTCTAACAACATTATAGAAGAAATATGAATTTTTGTGGACTCTTGAAGCAACTAAGCCCTTTAAACATCTGAAAGAGGCAATGTTCCTAGAACCGGTCTTAGCTACGCTAGACTTCACAAAAACCTCTATTGTGGAATTTGATGCCTTAGGAAATGAAATTGGTGTTTTTTTAATGCAAGAAGGAAGACCCATTGCTTTTGAAAGTTTTCCAAGCAAAGGAAAGTATTTACATAAAGCTATTTATGAGAAGGAGATGTTGGCAATACTACAAGCACTAAAGAAATGACAACCTTACCTAATGGGAAGACACTTCAAGGTACATACTGATCATGATAGTCTTAAATAATTTTTGGAACAAATAATATCATTATAAGAGTAGAAAAAATGGGCCACAAAGATGTTTGGTTATGACATTGAAGTCATCTCAAAAAAGGGAAGCTAAATGTTTTTTTAGATGCACTCTCAATAAAGTATGAGGAGTTGGAAGCATTTCTTTGTGCCATTTATATTATCGAACAAGATTGGACAACCAAAGAAAGGGAGGAATGAAAGAATGATGAAAAAGCATGGACACTCATTTAAAAGTTGCAGTAAGGTCCCAATACATTTGATACATTTATTTTGAAAAATTATTCCTTATGGTACAAAGATTTCTTATATCTTTGTAAGAATTCCCAAATAAAACAAAATATTCTTTTGGAATTGCACACCTCTGCATTAGGAGTACACTCTCGATTTTTATAAACTTACCATAAGGTGAAAAATATTTTTTTTTGGGATGGCCTTAAATCTGATATTCAAAATTTTATGGCCGAATGGTTTGCCAAAAAAATAAAGTGGAGACAATTAAGACCTCAAGTCTGCTACAACATTTATCCATTCGAGGTCAACGTTGGGAGGAGGTTTCAATGGATTTTATCATAGGTTTACCTAAGTTAGAAGGAAAGAATGTGATAATGGTTGCAGTTGATAGAATTACCAAGTATGGACACTTTTTCGCATTATCTTATCCAGTTAAATAAAGTACAGTTTCTACTGCATTTATGGAAATAATTGAAAATCTACATGGAAAGCCAAAGATTATTGTAAGCGATAGATATCCAATTTTCACTGGAATTTTTTGGACAGAATTATTTTCTTATTTGGGTACTCAAATAACTGACATCTCATCTTATCATCCTTAATCTGATGGGAAAACTGAGATAGTGAACAAATGTTTGGAAGGATATCTTTGTTGTTTTGTATCTGATAAAAAAACACAATGGGTGAAGTGGTTTTCTATGGCTGAATGGTGGTATAACACTTCCTTCCATAC
This sequence comes from Pinus albicaulis, assembly GCA_034641835.2. Lineage (NCBI taxonomy): Eukaryota > Viridiplantae > Streptophyta > Pinopsida > Pinales > Pinaceae > Pinus > Pinus albicaulis. The sequence goes on from CM076581.1 coordinate 673,553,740, forward strand.
TACTGCAAAAAGGGCCCCATTTATGACAATCTATGGATATCATCCACCATCAATCACATCATATTTAAGAGAAGATTGTAAGGTTCAAGCAGTGCAAGATCACATCGAGCATCAATAACAAGTTCTCCATCTCTTAAAGGATAACCTAAATTTGGCACAAAATCGAATGAAACAACACGTAGATGAACGTCAATGTGAAATAAGTTTTGATGTAGGAGACTGGATATTTTTATGGATACAACCTCAAACAAATGTCCCTCAAGCAAGCTAAGAAGGATAATAATTTATCGCCAAAGTACTATGGTCCTTACAAGGTGTTGTAAAATATTGGTACTATGATATTCAAATTGGAGCTTTCTGCTTCTTCTCGAGTGCACTGAGATTTCCATGTTTCATGCTTAAAGAAGGTTGTAGGTGACAAAATTCCAATTCAAACAATATTTCTAGAACTTGATGAGGAAGGAAAAATCATATTGGAACCTGAAGCAGTCATGGAAACAAGAACTCGACAATTATGAAATTGATCAATTTCAGAGTATCTCATCAAGAGGAAGAACTTACCCACTCAAGATTCTGCAAGGGAGGATGAGAATCTTATACAAAATAATCCAGAGCTACTCAAGCATTGAGGACAACACTTTTTAGAAGGAGAGGGGCATATTAGGTCCCTATATTACTAGTGTAGTCCTTTATTTTTCTTAGTGTATCCCCCTTATTGTTATTGATGTACCCTTGTAGTCCCGATATTGTTATTATTGTGCCCCATTAAAGCCCTCTATTTTTATTATTGTTCCCTTACATTATTATTGTTAGGTTGTCTAGGATTATATTGTGACCCCATGGAATCCTATATATAGAAAGGAGGTTTTTTAATAAGTTTCATCCAATAATTGTTCATTTATGTAATGTAAAGGAGGTTTCCCTCTCTAAGTGGCTGATTTCTAAGGCATTGATATATCTTTTCCTCCATTTTTGGAGTTGGTTTCATAATAGGTCACTAGGTCAACCCAAGCATGGATATCAACACATTTTATCTGCTTACACTGTGAGGAATTTTCTTCTCTCCTAGTCTCTTATGCTTGATAGAAACCGAAAATTTCAATCGAGGGTCACTAGGCCCTAAACCGAGACACAACCCTCTAGGTTTAACCATATATCCCGTCATTCACCTGCAAGGATTCCTAGGCATAATCAAGGGAAGCCACCTCTTAGTATTTACCACAATCCAATCCTAGATAAATAGGCCCTGAGCCAAGGCAACATCTCTCAGACTTCACCACAATCCAAACCTGGATCACTAGGCCCTAAATTAAGGCAACACATAAACCGATATTTTTTCTTAATAATAATAATATTCATAGATCCGCCTCACTCAACTTTGAATCCACCCATAATCCATCTAAAATAAGACATGATAACTCCAGAACACCATGGCTATTTGGAAATGGAAAGGCTAGGCTGAAAACACTGCCACACCTTGAAAAAACCCATGCCTAGACAAAAAAATAACCACATGAAATACCATGCATGTTGGATCTAGCAAGGAAAACAGATATGGACATCAATAAATTTCGGGAATCCTCCTGTAGCTACTTGATTCTGGGTCATCTTTGATTTATTCCTCCTTCTTCTTAATTTCTTGCCTTTCTTTCTCCAATGCCAAAGTGATCCAAGGGACTCTATGTCCAAGAGTGAGAGAGAGAGAGAGAGAGAGAGAGAGAGAGAATAATGAGAGAGATCCAAAAATGCATTGATAAAAGGTACCAATTGAACCTCATAACATTTTTTATTGAAGCAGCCTCTATTTTATTCATTTTCCACTATTTTCCTTCATTTTCCTCCTCACGTGAAATGTGTGAACTTGCATCTCCCTTTTCTCATATTTTTAATTATTTTCATAAATAAATGTGCCAAATATGCCATTTTTCCTTTCCAAATTCTTTGCCTTTTTATTTTCCAATTTCCTTAGCCATAATAAACCAAATGAACACCCACTAGCATGTTTTTTGCAACGTTAAAATTGGAATAAATGTCCCATAAACCATGGTTATTATTTTTATCTTTATTACATAGTTTTCACCAAGGACGTTACATATCCATCCCCCTTGGGGGACACCATATTCGATGTTAGACCATACATGTACTGCACCAAAATTGTTGAAAATAAAACATACTTCCCATGGATATTTATAAATTAGTTCATTGCAGTATATACAATGAATAACCTACTCAAAATAAAAAACCTTCATGAAAGTCATACCGTGTACTAGAGCTTTACAACACAACTCATTAAATTTTTACAATACCATACACATATACACATTTTCTCAACCAAGAAATAGAAGGATATGATTCCCATATCAGCAACGAGGGAATCTAGAGCTTAACACCTCCACCCTGAGAGTAGTACTAGGATTCACGTGCTTCCTAGGAAATCTAGAATCCATTGTTAGAGGAAAAGGTGCATCCGATGTACCGTGCTATAATCCTGCACTATTGTACCCCCAGTGAACAGTTATCGACTCACTGTATCAGGTTTCACTCCCAATGTACATATGATTCAATATAGAAATTATAATGACCAAAACAAATCTATCCTGGACCTTACCTTCTATATTATACAGTCCCCCAAGAAATCTGATAATCCCCTTCAATCCAAGCACTTTCCTCCCAAATTCCCTGACATCCCCTATCCTAGGTGATCCATCCCTTGGCAAGGCTTCCTCACATTGAAATTTCAAACAACAAAGGCCTATACCTACCTCAAAACCATCATTTTGATCATAATATTCCCATGGAAAACAATGGACATTATTGGGTGCTTGTGTCCCATAATGGCCCTATTCCTGAATTCTCTACTAACATACTGCTATCTGTTTCAATTCTTTTTGTTGTTGTTGTTAATGCTTGCAATCATTTTCAACTACTCAACTAGGAATTTCCATGTTTTCTTGTACCAAATAAATAGTTTCCATTATATTCAAAATAAATTGAATAAATTCACATAATACCTCAATGGTAGCTTGTCAATAAGGGAGACACACAATTATGCTCACTTGTTGTTACAGAGGGTCAAACTAGTTGTTTAATCAATCACCGTGTATAAACATATCACATTTGGTTAGCTCAAAACACATAGGTAAAAATCATGAATCACATGCAAACCCCATATACCATAATCATAAATCTCATGTAACCATCATAAGTTAGAATCAGAGATCATACACATCATAAAAATGAAATAAAATTACAATACCTATCCTTTAATCAACCCTTTTTTTCTACCTTTTATTTTTCGGTACACACATCGAATCGGTTGCCACACCTAGAAAGCAACCAATGCATTTTCTCCATGTCAACCACACACACATACACACAATGTACAAAAGGTAAATCCACATAAGGTGTACAGCACCACACAATACATACACCCACATCGACATATGACTCATACACCTACACCTGGTGTACAATACAACACAATACATATGTTGACACCAACATACACCACATACACCTACACCAGGTGTACAATACAACATAATATATATATATATATATATATATATATATATATATATATATATATATATATATATATATATATATATATGAGGAGTACCACACAAAAAATACCCAATTAATGATACCACGACTACAACATGCACATGGATAGTACCACACGCCCCCAGCACATCATGTACAAGATGCACACAATACCACACATATACCAATACCAAACTCACAACATGTACACAGTACCACCTATACACAACACTACTTGCATAATGTATGCACAGAATCACATGTACATGATACCGGCTGCACAATATGTACACAAAACCAAATGTATACCACACCACCTGTACAATGTGTACATAATGCTACATCTTCACAACACGACGTGTGCAACATGTACACGACACAAAATGTACACAACGCCGCATGCACAACATGTACACAACACCACATGTACAACATGTTGAAAACACCATATGTAAAATAATGAACACAACACCATATGTACATAGTGCCATATCTACAACAAGCACACAACACCATATGTTCATAGCAGTGCATATAAAACATGCACATAGAACTATACATACACAACACCACATATCCAACGTGCGTACAACACCATATGCACACAAAATTGCATATGCGACATCCACACACTATGATATGTATACAACATCGCATATCCAACATTTTCATAACACCATCTATGCCTAGAAATGCATATGCAATATACACAAAACAACATATATAATGAACAAGTACACAACATCATATTTACACAATACTACATATGCAAAATTTGTACATCACCATAGGAACAACTACTAAATGGAAAACGTGCACAACATATACGCAACAGTGGTATTTCACATCCATAGACCACATATTGACCTGAAAAGCAACCATGCTTCTAGTGTCTTTGCAATATCCATCCTTATCTTAGCATATCGTAGATCATACTTCTTTCATTCTGATGATGTATCCCTTAGGATTACCTGCCCATAACATAAACATAGGAATAATACAAGCATATCACCTTAAATCATATGCAGATGATACTAACCTTTATATTTTTTAGGGCTACTCTTCCCAATTGATTCCTCAGAAACTAGGAACCTCGTCATGCCATTCACCTCGATAAGAAATCATTCCTCCCAAGAATGATCCTGACAACCCTGTGAGATAGTGACATACATACATAGATACATACATATATAATGATTAGCATAAAAAAATCATCATCCTATTGTAAAATGACATACATACACACATATAAATATATAAACATTTAGCATCAAACAACCGTGATCTATGAAGACCCCGTGAGACATGAAATACATACATGCATACATGCATACACATATAAACACCAACACAATCATGATCACATCATAATTACCAAATATAATAAGGTCTAGCTTAAGAGGACTTAATTTATTCCTGAACAACATGCACAATGTTGAGAACAACCATTTCCAACATAGCTAATGCATCTAACACCTCAGATCCACTTGATTTACCCTTTTTGTTGATTTTCTCATTTTTTTACTACCACGATCCATTTACCACAATGGACCCAACTAGTCCAACTGACTGTCATATTCTTACCTCCTGCTGCACTTACACATGCACCGAGCTTCATTCAAGTCTTACATTGCCTCTTGGGTACCACACAACTCTCCCCTAGCTCCATTAGTTTCCTCTTTCCTAAAAAAATCCCTAATTATCTCAAAACATAAAAGGAAATAACAAGAGAAACTAAGAAGAATACCATGAAAAACCAAAATAAATATGACACCACAAACAGAGTGGCAAGGCCTTGCACAAAGACATAAAAAAAACTAAAAATAAAGCTCAAAAAATCACAAAATAACAAAAGCATAAGACTAAGACCGTGACTAAATCCCCCTGGTTCCCAATACTTCCAAAGGAAATATCAACCCAAGCCTTGTTCAAGATTTCATGAAAATATTAGTCCATGCAATCCCCTCCTTCATACTACCCTAAACACATAACTATCAGCGCATAAATAAATATAACAATATACGAGTTATATTACCTTGTTGTGCGAAATGCACTGCCTTGTAAATGAACACGTGCACCTCTCAAGGAAATCCAATGCCTTGATGAGTCTGTCCATAGATGGAAATCCACTTTATACTTGTAAAATGCATGCAAAATTCTCATTTGTTTGGAACTAAGGTCTCCAAACATAGCCCAAGGAATTCTTACCATATTCCTTTCTTTCACCATTTATGTTGCTACAATTCAGTCTTTATTATGTGATATCAGATCATCTACTTGTTAGCTATATAAAAAAATTAACTATTACCTTGTCATGCTAATACCAAGCATGTTTCCCTACAACTGGTGACACAAGTCAATCATATGTTCCAAAGATAAATACATCATATCTATTAACTAAAATCCACCTCTATGAAGACTAAAGACCATGTCATAATAAACTAATGGTCAATATCATAACACTACAACTATCACCTAAGTACATATCGACTATATCAACACATGTGTGTTAATACGACCATCTCAAAACAAGATCATTTCTTCATGCAATCTTATAGGCACATAGTCATATCACGCATGTAATCAGACATTAATAAATCATATAAATGAAATAATGGACACCAAATGTTCAAACATCAAATTAAAGACATAATGAACCATTCAAATACCAAGTAGATGACATGAGAAAACTCATACCTTGATGCATCTTAGGGGAGGCTATCTTGTTTTTCTAATCAACCTATATTAGCATGCTATAACTTCACATCACATCAACTTAAACATAAATAAGGTCATGATTTCCATAAAAGTAGCTAAATAATATGTTCACATCATAAACTCATAAACAAATTTCATTCATGCATGAAAATCATAGATGCACAGTCAACCTATATTAATGTGACATAATATCACAAATAAGTCCACTCATACCTGAATGTCATAACCCTAACCATCTGCCTAGGAAAGTCCAATTTATAATGATACATATAACATCAATATATTAATTCTATAATCCTACTCATCAAGTTGACTAATGTATAAAAAAATGAGTTAAGATATAGCATGCTCATCAACAACATATAACATAATCATCAAGCTTACTACAAGTTAACATATAACCTATTTTTCAATGAAATATAGCATAATCATTGATTTTACTAACATAAAATAACAAAAAAAAAGCATACAACCACATGTTACCATCATTCATGACTATCTGTCAAATGTGTATATCGCTACACTAATCAACTTGCATTTATCAAATATGTAACCCTAATATAATGGAAAACATATAGGTAACCGTAATTCTTACAACATCCATGAATCACATACTTGCATATCAGGCATACAAACTTGTATGACAATATCCTCTTACCCCAAATTCCATTGTTACAACTTCATTTTAATGGTATGCATATCCTTCTCTATATTAGCTAACACATCAGCATCATGATGATGTAATTGCATGCAATTACCTTATCCACAATCAAACCAATGAAAACTTGACCATATGCACCCACTTGACATGGATAACCAATCATGAAAAACCAATGTATGTTCCACATATGACATCACACAAGAAAGAATACATGTATAGAACTAAAGCATCAAAAACAAGTAACACTAGAATAAGCAAGCAGTGCATGTACAATATGTAATAATATGTAAGCAAGTATGCACAAACAATACCCAAGCATGAGCAACACATTACTAGTCATACACTCATGACAACATGTTGAAACAACACCATCAACACTTCCATGGTGACACCATTGCCACCATGTCCAACACAACATGAATGCAACCAAGACATACACCATAGGTATGAGAAAAACATATGAAATGAACAGAAAAAACATGACCAACACACTGCTCATCCATTTTAAGGGTTTGACCATGCTTTGATACCACTCTGTGGTATGAGATATGACCTAAAGAGAGCACAACCTTCTGTGATACCACTATGTAACACCATCCTCCCACATCTACCCAAGAAACCAACCAATTTCAGTATACATGTTATGACAGGTTACTATAATTAGATTCAACCTCCTAGGCTACCTTAAGGAAGTGGAATCGAGTGAAACACAAAACACATACCTTGTACATATTCAATGAAACCCTGACGAGGTAACCCAACCATTCAGGCCACTTACCCCTGGGTCACACTGACTTTTTGGCCTCCTTGAGCCATAAATGTAGGTAGGGGCTTGCATGCCAACATCTAGGAGGTTATAGCTAGAGGCATAACATTGCATGCCAACACCCAGGGCCCCCATTACCCAGTTCTATGCCAGTGTCCCTAGGATTTGAGCCAAATTTTCAGGCCCAAAACGTAGTGCTCTGCCCATAACTTCATGGAAATTTCATAGATGATAAATAACAATAAGAAAATGATACAAAATCAATCACATCATTAAGCACTCAACTTGACCCCTCCTAGCCATGACAAGAAAATTTTCAAACATATCACAAACATTGATGCTACTGGTGTAAACAACAGAATAGAGAATAGGGGTCTCATACTTATCTAATAATCTCTAAGAATCATTTATCCCTTACACAATTAGCTTCAATACAATCTATTTGAACATAGATACATTGTGCATTCATTTACAATTAAAAACATGGATAGAGCCATAAATCATCACTAATGAAATGCATCTTTATAATTAACATAATAACAATAGAAGTACCATCGATACAACAACAATAGGATCCACATAATAACAGATACATTTACGGATAAAATGCCAAAGGAATGAAATATGCATTAATGAATGTAGAAACCAACAAGAGATGGGACTTCTACGTTCCACTATACCATAGATTGACTGATCCAAATATCTCATCAGCCAATCATCCCTATGTGATATTCTAGGCATGAATGTGGGACTCAAACCCAGATTAATAGAAATAAGGATTTATCATGATCCACACTAGATCACTAGGCCAACACAATAAACATGGCATTACTGACTTTATTGTGATGTACACCCAATCACTAGACCAACCCAAGCATGGATATCACATGATTCTCACCACATATACCATGACGATTTTTCTTGTCTCCTAGTCTCTAAGGCTTTATTGCAACACACAGTTTGAATCAAAGGTCACTAGGCCCTAAATGGAGACACCACCATGTAGGCTTTATCGTACATCCCACCATTCACTGACAAGGATTCCTATGCCCAATCAAGGGAAACCACCTCTCAAGATTTATTGCAATTGAAGCCTAGATCAATAGGACCTAAAGCGAGGCAACACCTCTCAGGATTTACCACAATCCAAACCCAGATCACTAGTCCCTAAACAAAGGAAACACATAAACCAGTCCTATGTCATATTAATAATAATATTTTGAGATCCACCTCACTTAACATCAAATCGATCTGGTAATCTAGCTAAACCAAGACATGATAATTTCACAATGCCATGGCTTTCCAGAAATGTAAATGCTAGGTTGAAAACACTATTAGACATGAAAAAACCCATGCCAAGATAGAAAAGAACTACATGCAATACCATGCATTACATACAGGGAAAATTTTAAGGATGGAAAATTATTTTGAAGTTTAAAAAATTGGTGAATCTCACTAGTCCCTGATATGAAAAATATAAAATATTTATTAATGTATTTGTAAAATTATTCAAGTTTATAATGATATTATATATATTTTCTATATAATATTGGTGATTTTTAAGGTAAAATAATTTATATTGTAAAATTTGGGAAAATTACTTTAAAAAAAAAAATGGAAATTGGCGAATCTTTTTTTGGAAAAACCATGGAAAATTAGCCCATCTGCAAATATTAGCCCCTAAAATTTTCCATGATTACATATCTAGCAAGGAAAATACATATATACATCGATGCCTACTAAGAATCCTACTATATTTTCTTGATTCCTACTCCTCCTTTCTTGATTCCTCCTTCTTCTTGCTTTCTTTCCTTTGTTTCTCCAATTCCAAAGTGCTCCAATAAATTATAAGTGTCCAAGAGTGAAAAAGAGAGAGCGAATAACAAGAGAGCTCCAAAAATGCACTAACAAAAGATAAAATAATCCTTTTTTTAGAAGAGGCCTCTATTTTCTTCATTTTACTTTATTTTCCTTCATTTTCCGCCTCACATGCAGCCTGTGACATTTCATGTCATGTTGTCCTAATTTCCATTAATTTCTTAAATAAACATGTGCTAAATATTGAATTTTTCCTTTCCAAATCCTTTTCCTTTAGCTTTGTCAATTTCCTTATCCATAACAAACCAAATGAACACCCACTAGGATTGTTTTCCTAGCATTCAGTTTTGAATAAGTGTCCCATCAATGATCATTATTATTTTTATCTTTATTACATGGAATTCTCACCAGGGCTATTACAAAGGATAACAATGAAAATATTGTCAGAGCTTGGGAAAATAAAATAGAAGTGAATATAGTAATATGAAAAAGCCTATCAAATTTCTAAAGATACAAGAAACATGAGCTAGGTGTTGGCTACATAAGAAGGTATAAATACAATCAAATTTCATGTAGACATTAGAATCATGAATTGAGGACTGATGGTGTAGAAGGAAATAGATCTAACAAAAGATATAGGAAGGAAAGTGAAGATATAGTGAGAGGTGGAAATCCACTAAGCACTCCATAAAGGCAGATGGGAATTCATGATTAAATATATATTGCTTCAATTAATATACATTTCTAGCAGAAAAGGAAAGAGAAATATTTGATTCTAGAATAATATAAGAAGGAAAAATATCTTACATTTGATGAAGAGGTGCTGAAGGTAAAAGAAGTAGAAGAATTATTCTTAGGAATGGAAATTGCTTTAGGGTGCCTGATTAATCTGAGAATATGAAATAAAGTGTAGCCATTTTCATCTCAAAAGGCAAAGCCAATATCTAGTGGAAAGATATAAGGAATATCAAGAATGTTAGAGAAAATGAGTTGTCTTGGAGGAAATTTGAGATATATTTTTGGGAGGAGTACCTATATGAAGTGCACTATGACAACAATGTCAAGGAATTTAATGAGCACAAATGTGGAAAATTGACAAATGATGATTAAACCAATAAAATCATGGAGCTGCTAAGGTATATGCCTTACATTGAGGATGAGAAGGTAAAGATGAAGATGTATCTTAGTGGATTAACATAGGAATTTAGGGACATCATATAGTTTTATGAGTGAAAATCCTTCTTCGACACCATTCTAAAGGTGAAGCATTTCAACAAATAGTCCAAGCATAGGACTAGATTCTAAACTGATTGCAAAGAAAATGGCAAGAAAATATTTATAGGAAAAACCCAAAATGTTGTAGGACATGAAATAGGAGGAAGGAACCTGAATTTTGCCACTCCCATCAAAGGTTAACTTTAGTATAAATCCACTACTATTAATAGAGACAAATCCTTCAATATTGCAGGAGAGGAAGTCAAGGCATTTGAAAGAGAACCTATATAATGATAGATTTTTGGAAAAAACAACACGAATAAAGAATGTCCTCAATGATAGTGGAATGGCCAAAGGCTATATAATGCATAAGAAGTAGAGACAATTAATGATGTGGTTTAGAATGTGCCAAAAATATATGTTTCATTTGACAACAAGAAGGTTGATCAGCTAGCGTTAGTGGTCGATATAGAAGCTACAATTGAAAAAATCATGCTTATTTAAATTTTGATTGACCCAGGTTCTAATTTTAGTATGTTAGTTAAAAGGTTGTATATATGTGTCTATTATAGAAGGTATCCCATGAAAAATCCTGGCTAGTTAAGGTAGCAAAAAGGATTAAGAGGTGAGTTGAAAATGTGCTGAAGTCACGCCGAATACTGATGGATAGAATGGAACCACCCTCTAGGATTTACCATATATCCCACCATTCACTTGAAAGGATTCCTAGGCTTGATCAAGGGAAATCGCCTCTTAGTATTTATTGCAATCTAATCCCAGATCACTAGGCCCTAAGCTGAGGAAACATCTCTCAAGATTTACCACAATTTTAACCTCAGTATTTACCACAATCAAATCTTGGCTCACTAGGCCCTAAGCCAAGGAAACATCTCTTAGGATTTACCATAATATGAACTTGGATCACTAGGCCCTAAACTGAGACAACACATAAATTGATTTTGTGTCATAATAATAATAATAATATTTTGAATTCCACCTCACTCAGCTTTGAATCCATCTGGTAATCCAGCTAAACCAAGACATGAGAACTCCATAAAACCATGGCTATCTGAAAATGGCAAGGTTAGGTTGAAAACAATGTCACACCTGGAAAAAACCCATGCCGAGATAGAAAATATCCACATGCAATACCATGTGTGCTAGATCTAGCAAGGAAAACACATATGTAAATTGATAAATTCCAAGAATCCTATTGTAGCTTCTTGATTCTGGCTCCTCCTTGTTTTATTCCTCTTTCTTCTTAATTCCTTGCCTTTCTTTCTCAAACATCAAAGTGCTCCAAGAAACTCTAAGTGTCCAAGAGTGAGAGAGAGAGAGGGAGAGAGAGAGAATAATGAGAGAACTCCAGAAATGCATTGCCAAAAGGTACCAACTAATTCTCATAAGACTTTTTATTGAGGATACTTCTTTTTTATTTACTTGCCATTATTTTCCTTCATTTTCCTCCTCACATGAAACATGTCACCTTGGATTTCCATTTTCTCCTAATTTCAATTATTTTCATAAATTAATGTGCCAAATATTCCATTTTTCCTTTCCAAAGTCTTTTCCTTTCGCTTTGCCAATTTCCTTATCCATAATAAACCAAATGTACACCCACTAGGATTTGTTTCCCAACATTAAACTTGGAATAAATGTCCCATCAACCGTGGTTATTATTTTTAACTTTATTACATGGAATTTTCACCAAGGTTGTTAGAGAACCCTCCCACTTCGTGGGCATCATCCTTGGTGTTCAACCATACATATACCTCACCAAAACCATTGAAAAGAAAACATGTTGCCCATGTAGATTTATAATTTAGCTCATTGTAGTATTTAAAATGAATAACCTGCTCAAAAGAAAAAATCATCTTGACAATCATACTGTGTACTGGAGATTTATAACACAACTCATTATGGTTTTTAAAATACTATACACATATACACATTTTCTCAACCAAAAAATAAAATGATGCAATGCCCATATCAACAAGGCAATCCAGAGGCTCACACCTCCACCCTGAAAGTAGTAAGAGGATTCACTTCCTTCCCAAGAAGTTTAGAATCCACTATTAGAGCCAAAGTTGCATCCAATGTACAGTGATAAAATTGTGTGTTATTTTACCCTTAGTCAACAGTTCTCGACTCATTTTTCTGGGGCACACTGCGAATGTGCATCTGATTACATATAACAATGCTAATGAACAAAAAAAATCCATCACGAAACTGCTCTTCTCTACTATACATTCCCTCGGGAAATTCATTAATACCCTTCCATCTATTCACTCACCTTCCAAGTTCCCTGGTGTCCCCTGTCCTAGGTGATCCATCCCTTGGCAAGGATTCATCACATTATAATTTCAAAAAACCAAGGCATATACCTACCTCAAAACCATCATTCTGGTCATATAATTCTCATGGAAATAAATGGACATGATTGGGTACCTGTGTCCCATAATGGCCATGTTCCTAATTATTTACGAGCATGCTATTGTTTGTTTCAATTACCTTTGTTGTTGTTGCTAGTTCTTACAATCTGTTTCAACCACCCAACTGGTCATTTCCATGCTTTCCTGTACCAAGCACATAATTTCCACTAGATTCAAAACAAGTTGAATTAAATCCACATCATACCTCATTCGTATCTCATCAATAAGATACACTTTCAATTATTCTCACTTGTTGTCAGAAAAAGTCAAACTAGTTCTCCAATCAATCATCATGTATAAACATATCACATCTGGTTAGCTTAAAACACATACGTAAAATTAATCAATCATGTCAAATCAACGTAAACCATAATCATAAATCTCATGTAACCATCATAGGTTAGAATCATGGATCATACACATAATAAAACTAAAATAAAATTTTGATACTTATCCTCTAATCAACCCTTTTCTTCTAGCTTTTTTTTGGTACACACATTGGATCAATTGCCACACCCAACAAGCACCCAATGCATTTTCTCCTCGTCAACCATGCACACATACACAATGTACAACACATAAATCCACACAAGATGTACAACACCACGTAATACATAAAACTAGATCATCATATGACACATACACCTACACTTTGTGTACAATACAACACAATACATATGCCTATGCCGACATACAACACATACACCAACACCCTATGTACAATAAAACACAATATATAAAGTACCACAAAATGAATACAATGTCACGATACAATGACTACACCATGCACATGCATAGTACCGCATGCCCACAACATATCATGTATGACATGAAAACAATACCACACATGTACTAGTACCATATTCAAAACATGTACATAGTACCACCTGTACACAACACTCCCTGCTCAACGTGTGCGCATCATCACATGTACATGCTACCACCTGCACAACATGTACACAAAAATAAATGTATACCACACCACATGTACAATGTGTACACAAGACCACATGCACACAACACCACATGTACAACATGTATACAACACCATATGCACACAAAACCATATGTACAATCATGCACACAGTTGTGGCTCATTTTCATTTACTTTTGAAATATTTTTCACAACACCCAAAAAATATTTATGTTAGAAAATGTCAAAATTTGTATGTCAAAGAAGAATTTTGATTTACATGTTGGCATACCAACATTATGTGTGGAGATGTGAAGGCATGTCAAGTCAGGCTTATTCGCAAGCTCAGGAGGGACTAGTGCTACAGAATACCAAATAATCTCAGGAAGGTTACCTCGTGGGGAAAAAAAAATTTATTAATTAAGAACAGTTATTCATCAAAGGAACGTATCAGAGCCTGTTGAATGAAACGTTGTTCATTATTGAATAAATCATATAGATTTCCCAAAGGCAGAGAACTACCGTATTTTCCTTAAAAACTAAGGAGTTTTGGAGGAAGCGTAAAGGGAAAAATAGACAGTCAAGATCAAAGCACAAAATTGAAGAAGAGAGATGGACACCGAGTATCATAACACATAAATGCAAGTCAGATGGATAGACAAGATTAGATCGCGATATCTGAGTTTGAGATAAGTGGTCAAGAATGGATATCACAAATAAATATGCAAGAGAGTTAATAGATCGGAGGTTGTGAAGATAAGCCACGTGCCAGTGATAGGTTGCATTGCATATCGCATTCGGTAAAGGATACAAGTTTGAGATATGGTTAAACTTGCGAAAACACGATGCGATAGATATCGCACATCACACTTCGCAAGTTTTAACACTTACCTCTTGCTTTGGATAACAAAACTACTGATTTACGATTTGCGGGTGACCCCAGCTCCATCCTACCATGTCACCCTTCGCTCACTGAACTTCGCACATTGCAAGCTCAGGCGGAATGGTGCTAAGGGGTATGTTATAAATGCCGAAGGCCGAAATGCGATGGAAAGGCGGACATGATACCATTCAATGGTTAATTTGAGTCTATTGAAAGTCTAAGATTATGTGTAGTCGCATTGGTTTATGAAGAAATTTGGACGCGAGCAGTGGACTCGGGTAAGAAACTCGATGCAAAGAAAAGGAGAAGAGAAGACAGAATGTAGCAGGCATGAGCAGAAGAGGTAGAGTCGGGCAGAAGGGGACATGATAACCTTGGTTGAAATGTAGAGGCAGAGGCATAGTTGGCCAAAAAGAGAACATAGTGGCACTGTTGGAAACGTAACAACTAGGTCAAGTTGGGCAAGAATGCGTTATTGCAGAATTGATTGAATGCCACAGCAGAAGCGAAAAAGACATGACAACAAGAAAAAAATATAAATATTGAACTCTGGAACAAATGCAGGGCAAGGATGTCCGATATGGGGGAGAGACACATCAGAAATTGAGGGAGACGCATGAGCAACAAGTCAGATTCAGCAAACATAATAATATTCCATGTTTTAATTTGTTTTGTTTGTCTGATAAGATCGAAGCTGTAGTGGTGTCCCGAATTTCAATCTAATAAGTAGTTTTAACAATTTAGGTAGTCGAAGTAGTTTCAAGAAGTTTTAGAAATTACGAACTGTTTTTGATGTATTTAAGAAAGATACAAAGAAAGAAGAAGGGTTCTAAGTTTTGGACCTCTGGAAGACCACAGATTTGGTACTTACTTTTCTGAGGAATTAATGAAAGAAGCACCAAGTTTCCTACAACTGTTGATGGTGATTCATTTTTCTTGTGTCATTTTGTGTTCCTTCTTCTTGGAATGACATGAAGCAAAGTAGCCATTAGTCTCTTAATTACATCTATGAGGAAGAGTTAAATAGCCTTAATTTGCACTCATTCACTCCAACTCCTCTCCCTTCACACATTCTCTATGGAAATTAAAGTAATATATTATTTTTTTACAACATATTATTTTGAATTTCCTCTCTCTCCATAAATTCATTCTGAAATTTAAAATGATAGATTTTGTCTTACAACATATCATTTTGAGTTTCTTCTACAATTCTTCTTTTTCATTCAGATATCAACATTTAGTGGAATTTTAGTGTCTTTCATTATAATATATTTTTAAAGGTTTTAAAGAATGAGTTTCCAAAGGGATTGGACGAAGACCACCTTATACAATTACTTTTGTGACACATTTTACAAAAATTTCTTAAGCACTGATTCTTTTCCACAACCAAGGAATTGTCTCTTAAGATACAACATTTTATGGCATTGTTGCTGGGGATGAAGAGACGAAGTTATTTTCCCCAGGTTTTTCACATTATTTCCTCTGGTTGTTCACTAAGGAGGAAATATTTGGTTGTGTTTTTTATTCTAATAATTCTTCCTCACAAAAAGACTCACACGAGGTCAGTTACCTCACATTAGAATGTCCCTGCTTTGTCATACCCTGAATGATTGGTCTCTAAAACGGTTCAAAAACCCAAAAATACCTCAACACCTAGTTCTACACTATCATCTCCTCGCAGTAGTTATAGTAATCCTTTACCTAAAGATATCTCTCAAGTACTTCCTTTCTTGGAACAAGATTCACCTTTCACACAAATTTATTTTCAAGAACCTAAGTTGGAAGAACACTCCTTTGAGCTTGTTTCTTTTACTTTTACTCAAGCTCAAAAAACTCCAATTTCTCATACCTCTACCATTTTCCATCGACCCTCTCCCATATTAGTTTTACCTCCACCTCTGTTCATTTTCACAACAGGTTCATCCACTGCATCTAACCAAAGAACAGTCAATCAAAGTGAAAACATGGTAGCACCAACCTTTTTGTTTAACATATATGCTCCACTTAGCATTCCACAAACAATGAGCACAATGGCTCGAGAGTATCTTAAATTAATCCCACATTTTACTGGATAAGATTAAATAACTTCAGAAAAACACTTTCCTGTGTTTTGTAATTTTTCTGAAAATTTGAATGTAGAACATCTTGTTGTTGTAATGAGGCCTTTTGTTCAATCTTTGGATGGAGAGGCTAGAAAGTGTTTTAAGGGATTGCCAAATGATTCTATTAATACAAGAAGAGGTGGAAAACAAATTCACTCAGAGATGGGGTGAAAAAAGGGATCATGGATATTCACTAACAAAATTCAATGTGATCAAAAGAAAACAAGATGAGAATATATTATATTTTATCAAAAGGTTCAATAAATTGTATAACAGTTTTCCTGTAGAAATGAAGCCCCCTCCTGTTGGAGCAAAGGTAGTTTTTTTGGGGCTTTTGAAGCTGGTTTTAGTTTGACACTTAGAGAAAGGAGATCCCATACTCTAGAGAAGATACATGCAGATGCCTTAGAAATTGAAGCTAATATGACTGTAGGAGGGAAGGTGAAAGGGAAATAGCCAGTCCAGGAGAAGGGGAAAGCAAAAGAAGAATCATCAAAAGATAGAAAATTGAAGATATGTCAAGGATGATAAAAAAAAATTCAAATAAGCTAGTTAATATCAAATTGGAAAAAAAAAAACTCCCAAAGACAAGTAAAATAAAACTAAGGAGGATTTAACCCTCAATTCAGAAGACAAGCCCTACAAATTTTGTAGAGGGAAAGAAAAGAACAAGACTAGGTTCAAGAACCATTGTATATAGAAGCATCACATAAAGAGTCAACATAAGATAACCAAAAGGAAGCTGAAGATCAAATATCTGTTATGTACACAATAAAAGAGGATGATGAGGAAGATTGTGAGGGAGAGTATGCTAAAGCTGAAGTATCTTTTGATCAAGATGAAATGGATGAATATTGTAGGAAATTCACAAATTTCATGCAAGCAGATTTAAATAAAAAGTATGATTTAAGGTCTAGAAAGAGATCTAGAGTGCAAGATAATGAAGGTGAAAAACAAGATTGTATTCCTCCTCCAATGGAGACTCCACAACAAAACAACCCTGTAAAACAAGTTAGTAATGGGAATACAACTATAAATTCATTTAATATAACAAATGTGCAATAGGGTGAACCTTCCCAGAGAAAATTAGTTGATACTAATATTTTGGAGAGATTTGTTCCTGTACCCGAACAAGTGACAAATTCTAGAAAGAGTGAAGAAGAACCTGAAAAGAATGTTAAACAATCTCATGCTTTTAGTTTGAAAAAAGAGATTGAGAAGGTAAAAATTCATGTATCTCTTCTAGAATTAGATAAAATACTAGTCTACAAGAAAGACACTTCAGAATTTATTAATCTCACACAGATTGAAGATATAAGTGACGCTATGAACTTACAAGAGGAAAAGCCAGTGGTCACTTTTGGTCTTCATGTAGAAGAAGTAGACCGTTTTACTCCATCATTCTATATTTCTCTGTTTCTTCATTATTTTACTCTCCATAATTGTATGGTGGACTCAAGTGCATCCCATAATCTTAGGCCATAGTCTGTTATGAAGGAACTAAACTTGTAGATTACCAAACCTTACATGGATTTATATTCATTTGATTCCAAAAGGGTCAAATGTTTTGGGTTAATTAAAGATGTACTAGTTTCTTTGGCCCAAATTCCAACAAAGAGTATATTCATGGATATAGTTGTTGCTGACATTCCAACCAGGTTTGGAATGCTCCTGTCAAGATCTTAGGGAGAAAATTTGGGAGGTGTTCTAAAATTGGATTTCACTTATGCTATAATTTATGTTTTCAATGGGGAAGAAAGGAGATTGTACAAAGAAACAAGGTTCGTGAAGACCACTAACCAGAAAGATGTAGGAAATTACTCTATTTATAGTCAAGAAACAAAAGATATTTCATGTTTTATGCTGCATGAAGATGAAGAATTTTCTAAAGAAACATGGAAGAAACTCTCTTAAGCAGTTGTAAATAATGAGCTGCACTTAAAAAGGATTTGGAAATGCTACTCTGATGGTGCCTACTCTAAGGAAGGCGTAGGAGTTGGATTCTTGCTGATATCGCTAGAAGGTAACCTCATGCCTTTTTCTTTCAAGTTAGAGTTTGATTCAAAAAATAATGTAGTTGAGTATGAGGCCTTGATCATTAGCCTTCAAGTTTCTAAACAAATGGGAGTTCAATGTATTTCAATTTTTGGTGACTTTGAATTGATAATAAGACGGATTAAAAATCATTTTCAATGTCAAACCAAGCATCTGAGATTAAGATCATATAGGAATGAAGTTTTGGATCTGATAGAAAACTATTTTGAAGCCTTCAATATTTATTTTATTCTGAGGGAGGAGAATAGATTGGTAGATTCTTTAGCAGTTTCAGTTAGCACCTTCAAGCCACCTATGAATCCAAGGTTAAGGTATGAGATTGAAATTAGACATAGACCCTATATTCTTGATAACGTGAAACATTGGAAGGTGTTTTAAGCTGATGAGCAGATAAATCATTTCTTGACGATGATTGGAAACTTTGCAGATGTTGAGGTAGATCAAGAATAAGAAAAAACAGAACAAAAAATAGAGGTAAGACATTTCAAAGATTCAATAGGTGATCATATGATTATTCAGTTGAAAGATAATGTACTCCCTAAAGTTTTGGTTCCTCTTGAGAGAGTATTTTATTTGAATGATGTTGCTATTAATTGGAAGAAAATACATCAAGAGGAAGAGATGGAAGATTGTAATTTGGGAACTTAGCAGGAGCTAGAAATGGCGAAATTATTCAAAGGTGTTCCCAAAAATGATAAAGAAAGATATATTGATATCTTTAAAAAATATATGGATGTGTTTGCTTGGTCATATGAAGACTTGAAAACGTATTATAAAAAAATAATACAACATAAGATCCCATTGAAAGAAGGAATCAAACCACACAGACAAAAGCCCAGACAAGATTAATCCATTATTTTTAGCTCCAATTGAAAAGGGAGTGAAGAAATTTCTGCAAGAAAAAATCATAGTCCCTCTCAGATATTCAAGTTGGGTTTCTAATCTTGTTCCTATGAGGAAGAAAAATGGAGAGACAATATTGTGTGTGGGCTTCAGGAATTTGAAAAAAGCATCTCTAAAAGATAATTATCCTTTACCTAAAATGGATTATGTATTACAGAAGGTGACATGAGCTTACAAAATGTCTATGGTTGATGGATTCTCTGGATATAATCAAGTGGAAGTGAATTAGGAAGATTAGAAAAAAGACATTTTTCACAACCCCCCGGAGCACCTTCATGTATGCAAGGATGCCATTTGGTCTTATGGATGTAGGTGTAACTTTTCGGAGGGCCATGAACATAGCGTTTGTTGGGTACAAGTATGTGGTTATATATTTGGATGGTGTAAATGTTTTTTCAAGATCAGATGATGAACACCTAGAACATTTACAAAGAAATTTTGAAAAGTGTGGGAAGTATGGCATGTCACTAAATCCAAAACAATATTTGTTTGCCTTGGAGGAAGGACAATTAGTGGGTCACATAGTCTCAAAACAAGGGGTAAATATTGATCCAACAAGGGTGGAGGCAATTCAAATGATTCCTTTACCCAGAAGCAAGAAATATATTTAGATATTTTTGGTGAAAATAATCTTTCTGAGAATATTTGTACCAAATTATGTTGATACTATGAGAAATATAACAGAAATGTTGAAGAAAAATGTAGAAGTGAGGTGAGATAAAGAAGCAAGAGAAGCATTTTATAGAATAAAATAAGCACTCCACAAAGCCCCTGTTTTAATAAGTCTTGATTATCAAAAGGTATTTCAAATATTTTCATTTTCTTCCCCCACTACTATTGTTGTTGTTTTATTGCAAAAAAATGAGGATAGCAAGGAACAACCAGTGGCATTATTCATCAAATTTATCAGAGATGTTGAGCTCAAATATAAAATTTTCAAGAAACAAGTGTATGCATTGGTCAAAGCACTTAAAGCCTTCAAGACTTATGTGTTACAATCCCAAATAACCACTTATGTACCTAATTCTACAGTCAAGTACATGCTAGTTCAAAGTGACGTTGAAGGAAAAAGAGGAAAATGGATAGCTAAAATCCAAGAGTATGATTTGGAAATTAAACCCACCAAGTTAATCAAAGGAGAGAAACAAATTTTCAAGCATTGGGAATTAACCTTTTGGCACTAGTATATGGAGTTGATAACGAAGAAGGTCAGAATAAGCCCAAAAAAGGTATTCAATACAAATTTTTGTGTTTCTATTGGTATAAAGATGTTGTTCATTACTCGTGTTTCTTTTCTTGTCCATATTCACTTACTAGAACTAAGTACAAAGCTCTAAAGCTTAAATCTCACCCATATGTCATAGTGCAAGAAACGTTGTACTGGAAAGATCCTGCTGGTATTTTTCTGTTGTGTTTAAATGAAGGTGAATCCATTAATTTTATCAAGGAATATCATCAAATTTCATGTGGAGGACATTATAGTTGCAAGGCCACAACCCATAAAATCCTAAAGTCAGGCTTCTATTGGCCCACCCTATTTGTAGATGTATATAGACTGGTCAGAAGTTTTCAGAAGTGCCAATTTTTTGTAGAAAAAAAAATACTCCCCTCGTTACTTCTCATTACAGTATTCATAGAAGAGAATACCAGGTAGTGGGGATTGGACTTTATTGGAGAGAAAAATCCACCATCAAGTGGGTAGTTCAAATGGATTCTAACTGCTACTGATTACTTCAAAAAGTGGGTTGAAGAAATCCCCACCAAGAATGAAAATGACGATGTGGTGATGAAGTTTCTGGAGGAGAACATTTTCAATAGGTTTGGTTGTCTAGTTAAAATTGTAACTGATAATTCTCAGGTATTTAATTATACTCGATTCATTAATTTCGGTCAAAAATATAATGTAATTTTATCACATTCCATAGCCTACCATCCAAAAGTGAATGGATTAGTAGAGTCTTCAAACAAGACATTGGTCAGGATTCTGAAGAAGACAATCACCGAAAATTAGAAAGTCTGGGATTCAAAGTTGAAATTTTCTCTTTGGGCAGTTCGAGTAACCACGAAGAGGGCTACTGGCAAGCTACCTTATGAATTCGTTTATGGAACTCAAGCACTATTTCCTACTCAGTTGGCCAGACTAGTGAATTCTTTCTTTCAAGAAGCTCAGGAAGAACCTAATGCTCTAATGAGAAGATTGAAAAAATTGACTGAATCAAGTGAAAACAGAAACAAGGTGAGAGATAATATTTTTTTTATTTTTTTATTTTGTGACTAGGAGAATCAGCAACAGCAACAGTATCGTACTCACGTGACACGGGGTCGAATCCCGCTAGCTACCCCTATACTCCTAGGAGGAAACTGCTGAGCCCGCAACAACAGCCCCTCGGTTAAGACGGGTTTTGAACTCGTGGCCTGCACCACGATATGAACGTCTTAGCAGCACGTTCGCTTGCCACTAGACCAAACCCCGACGGGCGAGATAAATTAATTTCTTATCAGGCAAAGATGAAGTCCATATTTAACAAAAAAGAAAAATAAATCCTCTTCCAATCATGATATTTAGTATTAATATGGGACACCAGAGGGGAGGATAAAGGAAAGCATGGTATGATTGACTCTGTCTGGTATGGTCCGTACGTAATTTTTGAAGCCAAGTCAAACAATAATTTCATCCTAGAAGATCTAGATGGAGAATTGTTGCAACTGCCTGTGAATGGACAATATTTGAAGCATTATTTGTAGCATTAAAAGTCAGCATTCCACCATTGTAAATACCAAATTTCTCACTGTTCATATGTCACCAAGAAATATTTGACTCCATTCCCAATGGATAAGGCATTAATCTATGGTTCTTAGTGATTCCATGGAAAAAAGAACTATCCTCGGGTGGAGCCAGATGTTGTGGCTCATTTTCATTTACTTTTGAAATATTTTTCAAAACACCAAAAAAAAATATATGCTAGAAAATGTAAAAAATTGTATGTCAAAGAAGAATTTTAATTTACATGTTGGTGTACTAACATTAAGTGCAGAGATGTGAAGGTGGGTCGAGTCAGGCTTATTCGCAAGCTTAGGAGGGACTAGCACTATAGAATACCGAATAAGCTAAGGAGGGTTACACAGTGGAGATTTTTTTTTAGTAATTAAGATCATTTATTCGTCAAAGGAACGTATGCAAACCCCTTGAATGAAATAATATTCATTATTGAAGAGATCGTACATATTTCTTGAAGGCAGAGAACTGGTGTATTTTCCTTAAAAAATTAGGATTTTTGGAGGAAGTGTATAGGGAAATATAGACGGTGAGGATCAAAGGGAAAAATTGAAGCAGAGAGATGGATGGCAGAGATCATAGCACAGAGAGGCAAATCAGATGGACGGACACGATTAGATCGCGAGATATAAGTTA
The DNA here is from genome assembly GCA_034641835.2 of Pinus albicaulis. NCBI lineage: Eukaryota > Viridiplantae > Streptophyta > Pinopsida > Pinales > Pinaceae > Pinus > Pinus albicaulis. The sequence continues at coordinate 673,577,164 of CM076581.1, forward strand.
GAGATAAGTGGCCGAGAATTGATATCACAAATAAATATGCAAGAGAGTTAATAGATTGGATGTTGTCAAGAGAAGCCATGTGTCGGCCATAGGTTCCATCACATATCACATTCGGTAAAAGATACAAGTTTGAGATATGGTTAAACTTGTGAAGATGCGATGTGAAGGGTGATAAGTTTAAGATATTTCAATGCGATAAATATCGCACATCGCACTTTGAAAGTTTTAATACTTACCTCCCTCTTTTCACAACAAAACTCCTAATTTGTGATTTGTAGGCAGCCCCAACTCCGTCCTGGCACGTCACCTTCCCGCCATCGCACATCACACATCGCACTTCACAAGTTTTAAGACTTACCTCCCGCTTTTCATAACAAAACTCCCGATTTGCGATTTGTGAGCGACCCCACCTCCATCCTGCCATGTCACCCTATGCTCATCGCACTTCACACATCATAAGCTCAGGAGGAATGGTGCTAAGGAGTATGTTATAAATGTCGAAGGCTGAAATGTGATGAAAAGGCGGGTGCAATACCATTCAAAGGTTAATTTGAATTTATCGAAAGTCCAAGATTATGTGTAGTTGTGTTGGTTTTATGAATAAAGATGGATGCGGGCACTGGACTCGGGTAAGCAACCCGACGTAAAGAAAAGGAGAAGAAAAGAGAGAACGCAGCAGGAATAAGTAGAAGAGGCAGGGTCAGGAAGAAGGGGACATTATAATCTTGGTTGAAAAGTAGAGGCATAGGCAGAGTCAGGGAAAAAAAGAACATAGTGGCACTGTTAGAAATGTAACAGCTAGGTCAAGTTGTGTAGGGATGTGTGATTGCAGAATTGTTTGAATACTGCACCAGAAGTAGAAAAGACATGACAACAAGAAGAAAAGACAAATATTGAACTCTGGAAGAAATGAAGGGCAAAGATGTCTGATCTATGAGGGAGGCAGATCAACAATTTAGGGAGACGCATCAACAACAAGTCATATTTAGCAAACAGATTAATATTCCAAGTTTTTATTTGTTTTCTTTGTCTGTTAAGATCAAAGCTAGAGTGATGTTCTCAATTGCAATGTAATAAGTAGTTTTAACGGTTTATTCGAAGTAGTTTGAAGAATTTTTAGCAATTACAAACTATTTTTGATGTATTTAAGAAAGATAGAAAGAAAGAAGAAGGATTCTGAGTTTTAGACCTATGGAAGACTAAAGCTTTGGTACTTACTTTTTTGAGGAATTAATGAAAGAAGCACCAAGTTTCCTTCAACTGTTGATGGCGATTCATTTTTCCTGTGTCATTTTGTGTTCCTTCTTCCTGGAATGAACTGAATTAAATTAGTCGCCCTTCTCTTAATAACATCTATGAGTAAGATTTAAATAACCTTAATTTTTGCTCCTTCACTCCAACTCCTTTCCCTTCAAACATTCTCTCTGGAACTTAAAAGTAATATATTCTGTGTTTACAAAATATTATATTGAGTTTCCTCTCTCTCCATAAATTCATTATGAAATTTAAAGTTATAAATTCTGTGTTATACATTCAGATATTGGCAGTTAATGGCATTGTAGATTCTTTCATTATACCAGATTGTTAAGGGTTTTAAAATTAGTTTCCAAACGGATTGAATGAAGACCACTTGATATAATTACTTTTATCACGCATTTTAAAAAAATGTCTTAAGCGCTGATTCCTTTCTACAACCAAGGACTTGTCCCTTAAGATACAACACACACAACACCATATGTACAATAATAACACAAGACCATCTATTCATAACACTGCATATAAAACATCTACATAGCACCATAAGTACAAAACATCACGTATCCAACATGCGCACAAAACCATATGCACATAACACTGCATATTCAACATCCAAATAGTATGATATGTATACAACACTGCATATCCAACATTTACATAGCACCATCTATACCTAGCACAACATATGAAATATACACACAAAAACATATATACACAATAGACACACAACAACGTATGCACACAATACTACATATGAAACATTTACCCATCACCATAGGTACAATTACTAAATGGAAAACATGCATAACATATACACAATATAATTTCAAATCTAAGAATATTATTTCAAATTGAGATGCCATGTTCACCTTAAAGTTGTAGAAATATTTGTTTGTTTGTTTTGGGACGAAATTAGCATTCAGTATAGGATATCATCCTCAAAAGAATGGATATAATTAAAGAGTAATAGGATTTTGGAATGCATGTTGAGAATATATGTCATGCACTATCCCAAGATGTGGGAAGATTTTCTACCTTTCCTAGAGCATGCTTACAATAATGGGTACTAGGAATCATTAAAGGTGAGTCCTTTTGAGGCCCATATGGTAAAAAATGTAACACACCCATTAGCTAGCCTAATCAATAAGGTACTTCTTGGAACTGATATTCTGAAGGAAATGTTAGAGGAAGTAGCTTCTATTATATAGAAATTGAAAGTAGCTCAAGACATACAAAAGAGCTCCACAGATCAACAGAGAATGCATAAGGAATTCCAAGTTCCAGAACATTTATATCTCCACATTAGAGCAATAAAAAATTCACTAGGAACTAGGACTTCGGCTAAGTTACCCCCAAGGTTTTGTGGACCATTTTCAATCTTAGAAAGAGTGCAACTGGTGGCTTACGGACTAGCCTTACCACCCATAGTGAAAGCACATGCTTTTTTCCATACTTGTTTGCTTAAAATGTATGTGCATGATGATAGACATTTTTTTTATTGGTGTGTGATACAAGTGGAATCTAAGAGAGAATTCCAACTAGAAACATAATGCATTCTAGATCAGAGGCAGATCACACTTGAGAATCAACTAATTGAGTAGGTCACAGTGTGGTGGAATCACTTCAGGATAGATGAAGCCACTTGGGAAATGTATGATTATATCAGCGTATATTAGCCATTTTTTTTTGTGTGTAAGTAAATTTAAAATAAGATGTGTGTATATAATGCTCATAGATTTATTTTTGTGTTCTATATATAGAAAACTAAGGATGGTGTTCCTCTAAGGGTTTGGGGTTTGTGATAACCCTTTTTGCTACCCTTCTTGTAAATTTCAATATGAATTGTAATTCATGTATGTAATTTAGAAATGTAAATAATGACTGCGTTGGAGGAGTGAAGACAAATTCAAAGGTCTAAAGAGGAGGAGATTCGTCAAAAGTGATAAAACCTAGGATACTTCATTTATGGTGCCAAAAATTCCCTAACTAAGTTTATGTTAGACGAAGGACCACATTGAGGTGGGGGGGGTCAATGTAATGGGACACTTATTATTTCAAAACATTTCATTAATAAATAATCATGTCACAATGTATCACAATAATTTTGATCATAACAATAAATGAAACCATGCATCAAGAAGGCATCATAAAATCAACACAAGGGGACAAAATATTTTACATGGAAATCCTTACAACAGAAAACCACAAATTCTCTTTCTTGTTCTTCTTTAATTCCTTTACATATATTTATAGCAATTGAATAGTTGGAGGCACTTGCCCCCCAGATATGAAAGCAACTAATTGCAATAGGCTATGACCTAATTAATGCACCAAACGTGAAAATATGAAAACAAATACTTGTAATAGGCTACAACCTGATTGAGGAATTAACCTCAGTGGAAGCATCTACCTCCTTCCTCGAATTTCCATGGAACACTTTTCACAATGTTTCAAACTGGATCCACATGCTCTTCAATATAGATCTTCAATATGATCATGCTACAATTACCACAATGCTACCATGACCTGCTCATAAATTGCTTCATTTATTACAACAATATTTTGATCAATATTGCACCATTATACTCTTTTTTAATCCTAATTTTTTCATACATACATAACATGCTACAACCTTGAAAATATATGCAAAGAGCCTGAAATCCTACTTATAAATATCCATCTTGTACATTCGGTACTAGTTTGTGCTCATTCTCTAGTCAAAGGAAGATAAAGGAAGCTACAAGTGGAAGACTTATTCATGGTCAACAATTGGGTGGCATAGATGATGAAGAGCCTCCCTATAGATTCACTCCAAATAGAGCGCAAATAAATGAATTAACAAAATCCAAAAGTCTTCCGAAAATAATAAGTATTGAATAAGCTATGAACGCGGAAGATGACAATTCTATACTACTTGATCAGGTTACTCTTTGTCTAGTAGAAAATAATAAAATAATGAAGAAAATTGTTGACGAAGTCATTATTTTCAATGATCGGCTTGCGCATTGCAAAATAATAATTATAAGAAGAGCAGTAAGAAATTGAGAATTTAAAAATCAAATTTTCATAATAAAAAGGTTATTAATCGAAGGATAAATAGATCTTGATGTGTCTGGAAATGGACCTATGGTTCTCAGGAAATTGCATCAATCTACTGGTAACAAACTTGCAAAGTATATTAGTGAATAGGAAACAAAGAACTTGATACAGAAATCAAGAATAAAAGAGCTAGTTGACTTTGTGGATTCGTGTCTTTTGTTAATGATTCCCTTAGAAATACGAGAACCACCATAAAAAATTTCTACCTCCGCTGCACCCCAAATATCTAATAAATTTTTCAATCTCCTTACTGTAATTAAGTATTATATTATCACTAATATATTGCAAATACTAGAAATTATTGAAAAATCATGGAAATAAACTTCATATATGTTGCATTTAGCACATGGAATCACGTCATTTGTCGATTTTGTTAACAGAAATATAAAAGTATATAGGAATTCCTTGATAATGAATTCATTACTTTTAGTCATAGGATTGGTTTACTGTTCGATCTAAAGAAAAAAATAATGAAATTGAAAATTCTAATCGAATGAAGCAGATCAAAGCTAGAAGCTCTAAGCGAATTAAGACACTAGAAAACGTTGTTTTTTAATGTGAAAGCATGGACATGAGCATAGGTAGTGCCTTTCTGAACGTGGTAGAGAATGCTCATGATTTAATTGGTCCCAACATCACATGCGATTCTAAATTAATTTTGAAAGATATATTAATGGTTGAATTGGATAAGCTAAAAGAGTCAAAGAAAACGAATTTTAAGGATAAAATTGATTTTTCTACAAAAAAAATTAGAAAATGGATAATTACTTTTGTTTGTATTAATGAAGAGAAGCCTACCTTGGCTATGAAATTGTAAGAGGATACATAAATTGAGAATCAAATATTCAATGAACATGTACAAATGAAAATTATAATTCCTCTAATGAAATATTTGATTAAAAATATGTTGGAGAAATTCATTTCGGAAATCAGGAATCGTAAAGATAATTGCAATAAAAAAATCATGGTCTATGATTTGACATATTGTGAGCGCTCTTGAATGTTCAAACACTGATTTTTCTATTTAATAGTATTTAATTATTCAGGATTGTTTGTTGTGTTATCATGACCTAAGCTAATTGTTGGATGAAATTTATTTCTTTTCCTTGCAGGTACCTTTTTTCACATTACGGTTCAGGAGATCCTAATCCTAGTCCTCACCTGGATGAAAGCATTTACTTTTATGATTCATTATCTGGATTTCGATGGGTGGTTTAGAGACCAAACATTAACCTATATACCAAATTTTTTTTGAATGGTTTAATACCTAGATGTAATTTCTGTTAGATAATCCTTTGCATCCACACATGCCTCCCTTTTTCCCGATAACTTTGTTTGACAGATGAATTATCAATTATTACATTTATTTAATTTATTAATGAAAAATTATTTCTTTATTTTTTGTAATGTGGGGAAAGATATTTAAATAAAGAAAATTCCATAATGACATGGTGAATGAGCTGTTGATATGAGGTATCAGAGGGTTTTCATTACCGATATAAGAAACCTCTACAATAAAGATCATTGAACACCATAAATTAGGGGTTGCGAAGTTTGCCATTTTTTTTAAAGAGTCCTGACATAATATTTTTCATAATATGTTGTATAGATATGAATTCTATGGATTTTTCCAAAAAACATTAATTGAACATAAGTTTGGATAATTTTGAGGGGTGGAGGAAGCTTTCATTGTGCGAATTTTGGATGTCAAAGTGAACAATGAAAAAAATCACCGCATCTCCATAATCAACATAATTAAAGCTTCCTATATGACAACAGTACATTGAAGGGAAGCCAAGCTAGTAAAGAGTTACATGCAATGGTACATTTGCTCACTAATCTGAAATCTCAAACCTATATGTAATTTTTGACTGAAGGGCTTACATAAGCTTTAAAGCTTTAAAGCTTCAGTGTGCAAATATTTGAGTAAGATTTCATTATTAAAATATATGTTTTAATATATTATTTTTAAATGAGTTAATTTCATTTTTCGAAGTGTAAATGAGTGGAGGAAAGCATAATGAAAGTGTTTTTCGCACCTATGCACTCGACATAATGAAATCTTCCTTTGCATCTTGATGTGAATTCAAAACAATTGTTGTAACACAAGTTGACATATCTCAGTATTTAGCTTTCTTTTGATGGAGTGAAAAGGTGCAAAAATATGTGTGTAAAGATTTATTTGTGTTGAGTGAAAAGATGCAAGTGATGGTAAAGTTAAAAATTCAAAAATTCTTCTACATACCTCTAGAAAAAATTAACTAGAGGTATTCACTTATTAAAGTTTGGGGCATGAAAGTCTTGGGACTTTTCTCAAGCAAAAGCAATGGAAAACAAGGGATGTCTAGACCAATTAAATGAAAGGAGAAATTACCTAAGAATGGAAATGCATATTAGGTTATGTGGACTTGGACATTGACATTTAATGCTTATTTCAGTTTAAACTTTTATAGATTGAGTTGTGTGGGAAATAAGGTCTATGGAGTCGTTAATGTGTATGGAATGAAGGGTGTGCGGAAAAGGGGGTATTTTATAGAGAAATATTCAAATTTTAGTCTCCTACACTCCACGCAATGAAATCTTATTCCATACCTCCGCACTCTGCACATTGAAAATTTATTCCGGATCTTGAATATAAATCAATATATTAATTTTTTATAAACCTTTTTTTGTAAGCCTTAATTAATTGAGTAAATTTCATAGTGTGGAGTGTGGAGGAACCACAATGAAAGATTCTTCCACACTCTGCACAATGAGAGCTTCTTCTACTCCACATTATGCACAATGAAGGTTTCTTCTAACTCTTGGAGTGAAATTGAAATATTAATTCTGTAAACCTTATTTCGTAAGTCTTAGTTAATTTCCACACTTGACATACTGAAAGCTACATGGGCATCTCGAAGGTCATTCAGGGAAATTGTTATAACGATTGCAAGTTGTGCATATCTCAAGGTTTCATTTTCATTGTGCATAAATGAAGAGGAATATTTCATTGTGTGGAGTACGGAGATGTGGCTTATGGAAATAAAGTGTTCTCAAATAATGAAAAAACATGGAATCTCAAGAAAGATGAAATTATTATCCTTATTTTTGTTTATTTTTTTAATTAAATATTTCACTTTTTCATAGAGGTAAGTTTCATAATTAACATTGCATTATATATAATCTTATGAAATTATAGAAAATTTTTGTAATAAGAATTTTTTTTGGGAAAAAAAGTCAATAAATTTTAATAAATAATATATATTGATTTATATATAATTTTTATGTTAATGTGCATTAAAATAATGTGGAAAATGTTATACCTATGAGATGTAGATAGTTGGTTTGAATGGGTTCTTGTTTCTATGTAGTCTGAGGTTCAAACCTTATGAGGAGAGATTAAGAATGGAAGTCAATTTTGAGAAAATTAAATTATCTCAAAAGACATTCAAACTTAGACCCTAATCTAAATTCATCTTAATTACACAAGAAAAAATACTATAAATGTTGAAATATAAATATATAAAATGTTTTTTTAAATATAATAACTTTAAATACATAATATATATTTATTTATATTTGATTCTTTTCCTCGTATATGCTTTTAATTGATTTTAGTTAAACCAAAAAAATGGATATACAATAAATATGTGACTTGGAATTAAATGAAACCAGATAACATTAAAATAAATTATGCTCCCAACCATTCTTACTGGACAAAAAAATAAAAAAAGATTTTTACGTTAAAAAATAGCAGCTAAAAATTACAAATTCTAGCTTGAGTTACTAATAAGATTTTAACTAAAGAAATTATTAACCTTTTTTTCCTTATTATCTAGTAAACACTCATTTTCATTTTCTTGTTTTATTGTAAATTAATTTCATCATACACATCTAATTTTATCATCGGAAAAGAGTACTTCATTTTTTATTAAAAGGGCATGTGGTGTTATTACGATTTCATAAAGTGATTTAGTGTCAAAATAGGCATCGGAACTCATTGAGGGTGGAAGGAAACTATATTTTTTTTCGTCAGGGAAAAGGATTGTGGGATATTTTGAAAATTATGTCGTCTAAGTTTATTAATTTTAAAAGTAAACGTTATTAATATAAACATACTAATTCTCTAAACGTGGTTTTATTAATTTTAAAGATAAACATTATTGTAAAATAGATATTTTTTTTTAAATAAATATAAATTTTATGAAAATATTTAAATTCCTTTTAATTTAATTCTCAATTTTAAAAATCAATATATAATATTTTATTTTAAAAAAATGTATTTTTTTTTTAAAAACATTAATATATAAAATTTGTATTTAATAAATTATTAATATAAAAAAATATGTTATTAAAATAATATTTTTAATTCAAAATTACAAACTAAAACTATTTATTATATAATTTATAAATAAATAAATAATTCACATTCATAAAATTCAGATAATACTCTCCATTGAATTTTAAATCTAGACTCAAACTATAAAAGAAGAAACCACTTTTTGATAGTAAGTGGAGTACAACATAATTAACTATTAAAAAGCTCAAATTTCATATATATATATATATATATAATTTAGATTTTGAAAGTTTATAAATTATTATTAATCATAAAATATTACAAATTTTGACTTATTAATCAAATTTATTTAGACATTTACTGATCAAATGTATTCATAATCATAAAAAGTAACATATTTATTAGTGTAGGATGAAAAGTTCATGATTTTCTACCTTGAGAAGGAAGAAATGTCTTTAACAATGGCATGAATTTCCCTGAGATTGACTAATTTTCCTCTACATTCTTGGACTAATCCTTTAATTCTCTTGAACCCCTTTTCCCTATCCTCCTTGACCATCTTCGGGGGAATCAAGAAGTATTGAGTATGCACTCCTCAATGGGGATTTGAAGAACTCGAATCATATTGAGAATTATTTTCTTGATGGTCTGGCTTGGATTACAAATCTTTATGAAGGTGAGCATTTTCCATAGCAATCATGCATAAAACATCTAAATCCATGTCTTCTAGGAGGTGTTCAATCTCACCCTCTTCCATTATTGAGTAGTTGGGCTCCTCTGGCATGGAATTTTGTAGATTACCTTTTAGATTATTTTTCTCGAGATTTGTTGGAGTTGGACAAGACTTGGGAATACCTTCAACATCTAACTAGGGGGTTAATTGATTAATTTATTGCACTATAATCTTGTACGAAGAGGAGAGAGATGTGAACATGTTTCCAGATTTGGGTTCTTTACAGGAATTTTTCATTCCTCGAGGTCTCAAATTCCTAGTCGTTTGGGGAATTTTCAAAAACCATCTTGCTACTTATGATTTGATTGATATACTAGTAAATCCTTTGTAATCAAAATACAATCTCTAAAATGAAGTTGGAAGAGGTTATGAAATATTCATATAGACATATATTTTTGCATAGGATGTGTATCTCCCTCTCTTAGTTTAGTCAAAAACTTGATACCAATGACATTGTTGATGCCTTCAACGATTTCTTTCTCCCAATATTCTTTTGGAAGAGAAATGAGCCTAAACCATATTGATGCAACAAGGATGTATTACTTGAAATAATTGTATTTCTCTTTCTAAAATTGCATCAAAATCCCATCATTATTTAAAAAATTAATAGTCCCCTTCAAACACCTTGATTCTATCTTCCAAAATGGAAAATTTATTGGGAAGAACCCTTTTTCTCCTAACTCAAAATCCATTTTTCCCTTGATGTTTAATTTAATTTTTCTCCAACAAATTAGGTAGTTTTCAGAGGACAATAATATGATGAACTTGCATATTAGAGAATGATATTGCAATATTGTATGTATTCTAAAATCCTGCTAGAGTTGACCTCATACTTTGGATCTTACACTACTTTTGGTAGGAAAACCCCCTTGAATTTTCTTTTATGAAATGCTTCAAGCAGTGATTTCAACTGAAATTTCCATTACCTCCTATTGAGCTTGGAAAAGGACACAAATGTTGAGGAGTGTAAGAAGGATTTCGAGTTAATGTAACAATTCCTATGAACTCCTGAGACAATCTAATTGTATGAAGGGACAAATCCCCATCCCACGAAAGTAGGCATGGACAACTATACAAAATAAATTCTAGTTGAAAACCTTATAAAAGTGTCCAACAAAAAATATTGATGTAATTTTAAATATTGATATGTTATATATATTTTTTAAAGATTAGTTTAAATGTTTTACATTTTTAATTTTATTTCAAATATATTTTCTTAATTAATTTTGTTTAAATTCTAGTTAAAAATTATATATTTGTAATTTTCAATTATCAAAATTATATAATTAAAATGTTTTAAAAGTGTTAAATTCATCTATATATTAAAAATATAATTTAAATGATATAAAATTATATTTTGCGAATAATTATCTAATTAAAATTATATAATTATAACTTAAAATTACTAAAATTTCATATAAATAAACCTTCTTCTGAAATAAATAAATATTTTATCATTTATATATATGAAAACATAATTTCTTTTGTAAAATAAAGTATCTAAGTTTGCTATGTAAAATAGTATATATAAAACACTATTTTTTTGTGTTGAATAAAGTATCCAAAGTTGTGATGTAAAATAATATAGGTTATTTAATTTGATTTCTCACCTTAACATATATTCACATTAAGATTTCACATATGTCAAGTTATTTTAATTGTTAATTTAATTAGTAATAATATTTTTTTGGGAATCATTTTTTTAAATAAAGAACGAAAATGAAAGTCAATACACTAATATCCAGAAATGTATAACTATAACATCAATATTTTTTTAGATATTAAATTTAGATTAAAAAAATAACAATTATTTCATCCAACCACCTAAAACAACAACCGTTAACAACTCATCACCCTACACAAATATTTTCAAACCAAACCATTTTCAAACCACCCTCATAAATCTCTCCGTTTTCAAACCAAACCATATGTGTGAGGCCCTCCTAAACCTCTCCATCGCAAACATTGATTACGAAATTGATGTTGGGGCTCAACTTCATTCACAAACCTTAAGTTGCAGATTTGAAGTCAAAGGTTAATTTTGGTTGGGCCACCCAATAATAGAGATATACAAGTTGAGGATAGTAGCCTACAACGAACCCAAACTTCCTTTCACCACCAACAATATTTCGGACGTGAATTCATCACTTGCAGTAAGAGCGAGCTCACACACCGTGCATTCACAATTTCTTAATGTACCTATTTATTTCGATATGTTTTACTGTACACCAAATTTACTCGTTATAAAGATTTTGATGTATTTAATTATTCGTTTATATTAATATTCTGTACAGTATGTTGAATATGTTGACCAGTAGGAAGTTACTCTATTAAATGATAGATTAAAATATCTTTTTATTTTAGAATAACAATTATATTATTTTAATAATAATTTTTTTATGAATTTTTGAGTTATAATTTATAGTAAAATTTTATCAAATTTAAAGAAGAATTAAGTGAGTTTGATTTCGAATCGGTGAATAATGTAAAGCTCATTTTATATAAATAAATTAAAATATAAACAAATCTAATATATTTTTTATTTAATAAAATATTTATTAAAAACTACAATTTAATTAAATTAATAAAAAATTAATCATAAAATTTTGTCCATTCTAATGCATTTTAAAAATCAAACTAATAAATGTTAAAAAATAATATCAGAACAAAAACTTTATACTAAAAATAATGCACTCACTTCACTTCATTTATATCTATGATCTAATTGTGGCCATGGCTATTATATTATAGGACTACTTTGTGCATTTGTTATCTTTCTCCATGGAAAGCCACGACTGTATATGCTTATCACATTAATGTTTCATTAAGTGGGTCATCTATATTATATCAATAGTGCCATATGCTTTACCTCGCGAAGGAGGATGTAGATATTTGAGTGCTCTAAATTAATTACGCTTAAGGCATTTTCATTGTGAGATTTTCTTTATAGTATTTATTGTGGGTTTTTCTTGTTAACACTATTGTGAGTTTTTTTTTTTACTAGGTTTAATGTGTTTTTTATTATGAGGTTTATCATCATGATATTATTCAGATTGATTGTCTTTCACAAAATCATGCAAATCATGAATATGTGTTTTTTTCCCTCTACTTAATTTTCTACTTTTCTCTATTTAACTCTATGTTTCCCTCCATTTAACTCCTTCATGGTCTGTTTTTGGCGTGCCTTTGCACAATTATTTACAAATAATAATAATAATTATTGTGAGGTTCCTCTTGCTAATACTATAGAGATTCCTAAGACAATAATATAGAGATTTAGTTTAATGCCTAGTAAACTCTCAGTTTGACGTTGTCAATCAAGCCTTCTTTTAACACCGTCGGCATGTCATTTTCTCCCTAAAGTTAAAATGCTAGTTAATTAGTTAGGTTTCCCTTCGACTAATATCTGAGACTATATCCACAATTCAGAGACTACATACCTAATGGAACGCTCATAACTTGCAACAAGGTTCTCCGTCTTGTTAATTGAAAGTGGGATGGCCACGTTAAACTCTATGTGTTTTTTTTTCAACATGAAAAATACACTTCTGGTTTATATATTGTACTACGAAAAAAACATTATATTGTTCCAATTACATGCAAGTGATTTCGATACATTTCCTTAAAAAATTCAAAAATTGGTCCATCCTCGATGGAGACTAGTCCGGACAAATTACATAAACTTTAATCTTTACCTATCCTCCCAAAATCATTGCCAAATGGACTCCACTTGATACAAAAAATTCAAGTCCATCCAAATTCAAATTACAGCATACAAAAAGGAGCGTCAGATGAAGTTTACCTTCCCTTTAGAAGTAGGTCCAAAAGATTTCTATAACTCATAATGCATTTCACCAAAAATGCCATTCAATTCTCTTTTGGATAATTTGTCCGCTTTGTTATTCTTTTCTCTGTAAACATGGAAAAAATAGATTAAGGTGAAATTTTGTTTTAGTTCATAAATTCACTCTAGCTAGCGTGCTAAGTTCCCAGGGTTTAGGGTTGTTCCTCTATTCATATGATCAATGATGACTTTGGAATCACCGTGAACCCATAACTTTTCCAGGTATAGCTGGCTGGAAAACCATAACAACCCCCACAGAGCTATCAGTTACACCCTCGTATTGGTTCCCCTCCGTCGATTCCAGTATATTTTATAATGGAAATCCAGAGAAACCATGAGCCAAGCACCACAACCACAGTATTGGTTTTGTGATGCTCCATCGAAAAAGCCTACACGGTAGTGAATATCAAAAGGACGCAGCCTCTTCGACAAATCACAAGGAATTTTTTTCTTTATTTTCATCTTTTTCATAGTGCTGATGATTCGTAGGCACATTTTTTGTGAATTTCATGGCATCCCTTTGAGAATGTTCTTTTTCCTTCCATACCAAATGTATGAGTGAAATAAGAACAGAATGATCCTAAGGAGTTTCCTTCTCCCGAACCACCATCTTATCCAATCAACATTTGTTGTGTACTGGGGAGTCTAAATATTAAAGCGTAGGCATAATGAGTTGAGGGTCTCCTTTGCAAAAGAACAGCTATAAAAGATATGAGGATTGTCTTCAGATTCCTCCCCACATAAAATACACACCGGGCCCATGCCATCCTTTCCTTTGTAAGTTTCTCCAAGTCAAGTTTTTGTCTTTCCACACTAGCCATATAAAAATTTCCATCTTCACTTGTAAGTTTACCTGTCTAGTTCATTCTCCAATTTTTTGTTAAAAAGCAGTTTGTAGGCCTCCTTTGTGTTAATCCTTCCCTTCGAAGTTATTTCTTCCCAGGTTAATATGTCTCCCCCTTCCCCCCTTCTCAAGCCCATGCTTCTTATGGAATATATATAGTTTGTCCATTCCTCCTTTCTGTTTGCATCTAGTCCCATATCCTGGTTTGAATACCATCTTGGGATGTCCTTCTCCCATATTTTAATAGCCTGACTCATAAAAAAATAGCCCTTCTAATTTATGTATGCAACAGTCTCATTGGGCGGATTGGAGGTCCTACAGAAACCAAGAAGAATCTATCTGCCAATCAAATTATTATTGCCATTCCCAAAAAACCACTTGAGGTTCTCAGTAAACAGAGGCCATATTTTGGTGAAGCCTTTCCAAATGTTTGATCTGTTGTGATTTTCCTTCCATCCCAAAATAAGAATTTCCTCTATGTTCTTTCGTCCAATATATTTATGTCTAATGATTTCATTCCATATTCCATCTGTGTTTAGGCATCGCCATATTGATTTGAAAAAGAGAGACTTGCCAAAAATTTCCAAGTCGAGGATTCCCCATCCGCCTTTTTCTTTTGGTTTAGTTATACAATCGATACGGGCCAAATGGATGGTTCTGCAATCCTTTCCCCCATTTTAGATAAATCTTGCCATAACCTTTCTGATCTCAGTCAGATTTTTGTTTGGTAATAAGTATAGGTGTGCCCAATGGAGAGTGTATTCTTCCCCCTCTTGATAACCATTTTGAAGACTAGCTATTTATCTTTTTCTCAAATTTATGGATTAACCATTTCCAGTCTTTCACCATGTAATTCATGGGCTTCATCCTAAAACCCAAGTAGGTCAATCCCCCTTTTAGAGGCGCAATGTTATAGTTGAATAAACACGGAACGAAAAGCTGACACATCAATTATGAATCACGAATAATCCTTGGCCAACTCTATGCTTGGACGAGTTCAACGTGATGGGCATAGCATGCTTGGCTCGTAATTCATAACGCACGACCCTCATATCCTTTCTATTTGATTTTAAATTTGGATTTTCAAACTCACTTGCTTTAAATTTGGATTTCCAAATTCATTTCCTTTCTATTTGTTTTTAAATTTGGACTTTTTAAAATTTCAAAAAATGTATGTGAAGCTTGGTTAAACATATGCCATTAAACTTTTAACCAATAAGATATAAAGGTTTTAATCGTGAGATATATCATATGAAAGTAAACTTGATTATATTGTGTTATTTTACATCATGTAAATTTTGTTACACCGTATTGTATAGTATAGTATATATGTAAATTTTGGTATGATGTGTTGTATTTCATGGTCATAAATTTTGTTGTAGTCTGTTATATTATATCATGAAATTCTATTACACTACAATGTATTTGATAGATGTAAATTTGTAATTTTTTAAAGCTATATGTTATATAATTGAATTTTTTTTTGTTATGGAATTATGTGGTGCACTGGAAAATCTTTTGATTTTACTATGTAGTATCACACTAAAATTTATTTCATTATTAGATATCGCTTTGTATTATATAAAAATTTCTATTTGTGTGATACATTGTGTTTATTCAAATTTCTCTTCATTATGACAAACTTTTTAGTGCATCACATAAAAGTCCTAGTGTGTAGATAGTCTCGATTCAATTAATGGTTGTATAAGGCATTCATTCATGGGAATTTTCCTTCATTGTTTTTCATTTTTTGAAGGTGAAATTTGAGTTATTTTAAGATTGGAGTTTTTCCTTTCATACATTGTATGACACTTAAAATTCCTTTTCTGGCAAAACAATATGTCAAATTGAAAATTTTCTTGTCACAATGCATTGTATTTCACTAAAAGGGTTTTAGCATGACACGCCTTATCATATGCATGTCTATTTTTACCATGACAAATCACATTGCATACAAGTTTGTATTTTTGTGGTAAATTTGTAACATATTAAAATTTTTCTTCACAATTCAAAAGCATAGAGAATGGCTTGCTTCACAAGATATCATTTCACACTAAAAGTTGTTGTCACAATATAGCGCATATTGCATTTCATTAAATGTTTCTTCACCACAACAAAAAAATTGTTGCATTGCATGAAAGCCCTAGTTCACATGGATGATTCTCATTGAATATATGGTATTTTAATAGATCATATCATGCATATAAAAAAAAGGTGACATATAGAAATTTTCTTGTATAAGATGATAGCTAGTGCACATGGATGGCCTAGAATAGGCGAATGATTATTTAACAATATCAATGGTCCTCCCATTGTTAGTGATGCATCAAAGGTCAGAACATCAATTTTATAACAGAAATTCCTTATGATAAAATAGGTAGACACATGGTTGACTAAAATTTACCATGGTGTATTGTGTTTGTATATAGGTTCGCATGGTTAATTCTGGTCGAATGTAGTTGACATTTAGTTGATCATGGTTGAATATGGTTTATTATGGTTGACTATGGTTGAGAATGCTTCACCCTAGTTTACTATATTTCACCATGTTCTACCATGGGGGTTTTCATTTCAGTTTGGGTGCATTTGTGTAGACCATTGTGGTACTTGAGAACCCAGTGTCACTCAGAGTCTCTCATACCCATATTCATGCTCAAGGCATGGAAGTTTTCCCTAAAATCTAGCATTGTTTAGTCCCTCTCATGTCATAGTGTGGTCCATATCATGTATTATTTAGCATATCTTCCAATAGGGTAATAATTGTCCTTATTAGCATCCTTGAAAGCACCCAAAGTGGGTACTTTGTATTCCTTAAGCTTTCGTTCCATTACGTAGTCTTTTCACCTAGTTCATTTAGCTCAGGTTCCACTTAGCATAGGTTTAGGAACATGAAACTACAATTTTCCACATAATGACATAACCATAAAGTAACTTGCACCATGACAGAAGAAGCTCATCGGAACACTGAAGAAACTAAAGACTGAACTAGACTTCACTGAATTGATGCAAGATCCTCCTGGATCACACATATGAACAATAAAAATTTCACATAATATAAAATAGGAGAATAGATCTTATTAACATATGAAACATGCAACCAAGTCCAAGACTTCCATTTACCACCCAGTCATAGATTCGGTTGAACCAAATCTTTCTTTCATCCAATCACCCCCATGCCATATTCCAAGCATGAATGTGGGAAACATAATACATCCAACCATAGCTTCCTAAATCTTTACCATATATACCACCAAGGGATTCCTAGGCCCAATACCCTCATCAATATTCCCAAGGTTTACCACAATCCCACTGGATCAATAGGCCCTAAACAAGCATGGATGCCTCTGAATATCTCCATCTAAAATGTCATGAATTTATCTGTCTCCACTGTCCAAGCTTTGCCATGTATCCATCCATAACTGGTAAAGGGATTGCTACGTCGAACGAGAACATATACCTCTAGGATTTACCATGTATCCCACCATTAGTGATTAATGGATTTCTAGGCATAATGAGGATTCATCCTCTAGGCTTTATTGTGTATCCTGCCGTTATTGATCAAGCGATTCCTAGGCATAATGAGCAGGTTCACAATCAGGTTTTACCATGTATCCATCCATTATTGTTCAAGGGATTCCTAGGCCTTTTGATACTCCCAAAGACCACCTCAATCATGTTTGATACCATCCGATAATATAAATCATCCAAATATAAGATAAGTCCATCACACAATGGCTCTCTGTAAATTGAAATACAAGGCCAAAATCCAATTTGACACTTGGAAAGGTCCATGCCAATAATATCAAGAGAACCAAATACACACATGTATGTACCATGAATGCCAAATCTAGCAAGGAAATTATATATGTACCTTGATACTTGCAAGTATTCCTACCATAGCTTCTTGATCTTGTTCTTCCTTGCTTGATATTTTCTTATGTTTACCTTATTTGATATTCCTTTTCTTTCTTTAATCCAATTATAGAGTCCTCCAAGAAAAATATAAGTGTCCAAGAGTGAGAGAGAGAGAGAATAGACAGAGAGCTCCAAAACTGATTTGACAAAAGAAAACAATTACAAAAGCTATGAACTGAACCTCAAAATCCTTTTTATAAATGGAGCTTTTATTTCTTCAAATTTCCATTATTTTCCTTAATTTTCCTCCTCACATGAAACCTATGACCTTTCACATTCCTTTTCTACTATTTTCCATTATTTTCATAAATAAAATGCCAATAATGTCATTTTTCCTTTCCAAATGCTTTGCCATTGCCTTTTCCAATTTCTTCTTAGCCATAATAAACCTATTGAGCATCGTCACTAGGACATTTTGCTCAAAATTCAACTTGGAATACATGTCCCATGACCTTGGTATTATTTTTCCTTTATTAAATTTATTACATGTTTTTATAACTAGGGATCTTATAATCAAGAAAAGTCTAGGAGAATCAGTATGGGACTTCGATCAATGTTTTAAAGTATTGAAGCATAGGCTGACGTTTGAAATTTTAGATGTGCAACATAAGAAATGGTTTATTACAGGAATAATACTACACATCAGTATACCCTTGATGAAGCAAAGGATTGGTATGTAGTGTGAAGCTGTGGAGGTGGCATTGACGCTCGGAGAAAAATTGTATGGAACATGTGCAATCATAGATAGATGCATTGGCTTCCCAACACCAAGACTTTACAAAATGGAAAGAGAAGTGGGAGGAAGTATAATGTAGCACATGTCGAACAAAGGGTCACCATAGGAATGAATATAAATTTTTGACTGATTATATGGCTATTGGTGCAGCGAATATGTTTACATAGGGTAGAGGAAAGTGGTGCAAAATCTGCAATGTATAAGGCTGTATATTGTCCAACTTCCTTATGATGAAAAAATATGATATCATAAACTATATGTTATTTTGTGATTTCTGTAAATCATTGGGGCATGATATCCACCATTTTTGCACATTGGAGATGATCTGCAAGTACACATTTGAATCATTATGAGTGTAAGGCCTCCAAGGAATAGAAGTCACATCTAATGGATTCAACAAGCCTAGGTATAATAAAGGTGGATAGTACAACCAACAAGGGTGAGGATGTGGTATGGAGGCCAGATGACCTAGAGGACCAGGTAGAGGAAGAGTACGATATAGCCGAGGAAAAAGCACCATAATCTATTATAATTGTGGGCAACAAGGACAGTTGTCTCAATATTTCTCCAATCTCTATTGCATTTGAATTTATTACAAATATTTAGGTCATTCGATGAAAAATTTATCCCAATTGATTGTGAAGTGGCAGGAAAAGAAGGGGCCTAATGTACAGATGATAATCTTGAAGCCACGTAGGACTAAATAATGGGTGGGCACAAAAACATAAAGAGGTATTAGAAAAGGGGTTGACGTTGTGAGTCTGCAGACATCGTAGCGCTAGTGTGTTAGGAGAGCTCTTGAAACCCATCTAAATTTTTATTTAGTTAGAGAAAAAACCACAAATAAGGAGGCCTGATGGAAAATAAATTTTGAACAGTGGGATAAGAGAGAATCTAGGTGAAAAATGTCCATGCCAGAGATATTTGATGCTACTATAAACAGGGAGCAACAAATTGTAGTAGATCCTATCTAGAGTTTTTTGAAAATCTATTTGGAATTATGTAATTACGAAAATATCCTCATGCCTTGAAGAAGTTTAGGAGGATGGTAGAACAATCCACTACTGTAACTGAGGAGAATACCGTGCAAGCTTTTCTTACGGTCGTAAATCAAATTTCTCACAGGAAGAGGACCAATATAGAATTATGGTTCAACAAAAAAATTATAGAGTACAAGATGTACAATATTATTTTTGACTTGGGATCAGATTTGAATATTCTATCGTAAAGCACAGGGGAAATGATGTGGAAGCCAAAGATAGTTTGGTTCTTAATTTAGATCGTATTGGCTAACAGGGAAAATTTTAAGGATGGAATTTTACCTTAATGTTTAGAAACCTTGGCGACTCTTTAGTCCCTAATATGCAGATCGTAAAATGTTTGGTTATATTTTTACAGAAGTATTTATATTTATAATGATTTTATATTAGTATATATAAAATATTGGCAATTTTTAAGGTAAAATAATTTGTTAGTATAAAATTTGGGCGAATAATTTTTAGAAAAAATGGGAAATTGGCGAATTTGAATTTTGGAAAAACATGGAAAATTAGCCCACCTGCAAATATTAGCCCCTAAAATTTTCCATGTTGGCTAACCAACATCATATTTTTTCATTCATACATTGACAAGGTGTCAAGCATGATTGATTTCGAGATGATCAAAATTGTAGATGATATCAATCCCTACACAGATCTTATGGGGATTTTCTAGGCCTTTGATAAATAGGTAATTACAATTTAAAGAAGAGGTAGATGATATTTGAGGCCGAATACAACTGGGTAATTTCAACATTGCACTTGGATGAAGAGGTCAGATCAGTCGAGCCTATGAAAGGTTACCCTTTTCGAGAGGTGTTGGATAGTATCCATAATGTCACAAATCAATCAGATGACTATGTAAATATCATAATAGATGGAGTGTTGAGTTGGTGTAAAATTGCGTCCTCTACCACTGTCTCAAAATAAGTAGTGGAGAACTAGTAGAATAAACTACATGAATCCAACACTATAATATTCACACATGTTACAAGGATTGTGTATTAGATAGGGACTGAGGTGCATAATCTACCTCTATTTTATGGGTTGTCAGAAATAGATATTTTTGTTTCAGAGTATAAAGAGTAGATACTAGAGTGTTAGAGGGTTCCTACACTAAATTTTGTGTTTCATGCTACACCATTTAGATAGTGAGTTTCACATAAGGAAAAAGTCAGAAGATGGAGATAATGTAAAGAACTATTGAAATTTAAGTTCAGGACAAACTTTGGGGTCCGTAGATAGAAATATTCAGGTATTGAATGCCCGAGGACCCACCTAAAGTGGTGCATAACAACATGGAGAAGGGGATGAATACCACCACTACAAGGAAAATACCTTCTCGTAGAGGTTATAACAAAGGTTTTTACTATTATAAATTGTAAAAAAATGTCCAAAAAATATCTGCTAAAACATATGTTTCCGATAGAGGATGTTTTAGTGGAGTTTTTAATGGAGCTTCATCACAACTGAAATAATTTGGGTAGCTGGAGGTTTTAGTGGATGTTTTTCTTCTGGTGTGTTTCATGAAAAAAGTAGCACCAAGACAATACATATATAAAATCACCAAGCTACATACATAACTAAAAGTACCAAGGAATTGAATGGAAATAACACTCTTGTGTAATATATACCACACTAGATCGATGAAAAAGCCTCTAGGCGATGTTGTAAGGAATGAAACCAAGGCACACAAGAAATATTTTCTCAACCGATGCTTTTCTTTAAAATCATTTTTAAGAATGCCCCGAAGTGTTAGTTATATAAAAGGATCAGTTCCTTTATTTTTCATAATGCACTAGGATGGAAATAAGATTTTGTAGGACTGAGGTGCTAGTTGTACGAAAGAACTGGTGCATTAATAATTACAATGCATCAGGGCGTTAATCTCAAACAATACTGGTGCTCGAATGTGTTAATGCTCTATTTCTCTTTTTCTCAAAAAGGAACTTGTTTGCCAAAATATTTGATCATGGGGATTTTATATAAAATAATGCATTGATGTGTTTTTATGTTATAGATGCACCGATTTTTTGTACGACATTTTATCTTTTTTGGAAACATTGACATATGAAAGTGCGATTATTGTAATTTTTAACATCCATTATTCATACAAAAAACCAAAATATATCATATAACGGTACTCATATAAATTAAAATTTGATTAGTGCATTTTTATATTATCTTTGGATTAATTTGTTATATTATCAAATTTCACATCTCTTCATTATAATATTTAATCACCCAGTGGTGTAACATTTCACAGTGACATTGGATAAAAAAATAGAATAAATTAAAATACACTTTATTATATATCAATAAGAGGCTCTTTGTCATACAAAATGGGATTGTTATTGGTAACAACCCGCCTTTCAATCGGGACATGTTGTCCTTTACATTAAACAAAATTTCCGATTTTCACAGACAATTATTTCAAAAAATACTAAAGGTTGCATTGATATCCAAGTAGATGATCATTCTTCATTGGAATTTGTGTCAATTCTTGAGCTAATTCCATGAATTTGTTTACTTGGAGGAATTTTTTGCTGATTACATCGATTTTTTTCGTTCTCCTCATCTTGCTGCATTTGCAAACATAAAAATAAAGTGTAATGAGTGTATTTAAATTAGTGATAATATTAAAAATTGAAATAAATAATATACATAAATACATATTGAATAGAAATGTACCATAGCATGAAGTGACTCATAAAATTTTCACATGGTTTGAAAACCAAGTATTATTCCTTGTTGCAACAAGTCTTTTGTTGGTGTAGTTCCATACTTTTTTTCCTTCATGTTTTAAACCTCATTATAAATCATAGGTTTACTATAAGGGATTTTTTTTGTCCTATTAATTATAAATCCAGACAAGTAAAACAAGATAGATACTTAGAAATTCAACAAATTATTTTTTATATGCTAGCATATACTCACAACCCATATTTAACCCAATGTGAATAAATTATTCTGATGCCTCTTCTTTGTATGTTAACACCTATATGAAGAAATTCAACGATAGTTGTTGTAAAAAAAATTAAAATATACAAAAATGAAACCCTAATTTGTTATATGGAAATATCAAAAATTACTCACAAACTTTGAAATCAACCGTTTTCTTCCTTGTCATTTTGTTTTATGTGTTGAATGAGTTCCATCTTGTTTTTTTTTTCTCTACAAGAAAATACCTGAAAAAATAATATTTAATGCTAAATTATATTTTTATATGTACAAATTCAATCATGATTACATACATTTGAAGCACGTTTTTGTTGATATGTCTCCTAGTGTGATGAAATTATGTCCATTTATTTGACCATCTCCTTATACATTTTTTTGGACATTCCTACTCCCATGTTTCGCATATCAGTGTGTTGATCATTTGGGATTTTCATAGTATTCCTGAAAAAAGCAATAAAATATTTTTATAATGATATATGAAAACTAAATATAGAAAAATTGATATTAATAAATGAATTGTTTGTAGCAGTTTGTAGCAATATATACATATAATTCTAGAAAATCATTTTATATAATTAGTAATATTACCTTTTGATTTTTTTTTTTTAATATTTTTTTCCTATCGCAAGTGCGAAATGTCTCATTGATCGTTGATATGGAAACACTTCATGTAACTTCAATATAATTTAGTTCTTAAAATCATTAGACTGATTTTTGTATTGAGTGTGGAGAGCATGTCTATACGTTCATTTCACTAGATCCCTCATAGAACTGTAAAATAATATGTCTTTCATTAACCTCCAACACCACTCCAGATGAGCTAAGAAAAAATTCATTGTCATGTACATGTTCTATAATTTTTATTTTCTTAGAATGACATTTATATTTTCCTTAATTGTTTTTCCCTATAGAGCATTAAACATATATGAATTAATATATCGATTGTAACATGTTATCTAATATTCTTAGGAATAATATTAAAAAAAAAATCTTATTGAATAGTATTTTTTCCTTCATATGATGCATGATTCTGCAATTTTCCTATCATTAGTTTACACTCTTTTGCATGTATATTAGAAATAATCTTATGGACCTTGTTCATTTTTTGGCTTTCCTTGACATACACCAACCAATACATATTGGTTAAACTTATACATAGTTAAAACATACTAATTTTGTAAATAATTTACAAACTATTTTCCTTCTCTATTTTTTTGATGTGTGATCATTGCGTCGATTAGTATTTTTGTTACTTGAGACCGTTTGAGACATTTTTCATCAATATACAATCTATAATAGTAAAAACAGAAGAAATTAAATATATTTTACAAATAAATAAAATATTTGTTAGCCAAAAAAAGCTTTGGTAATTGGCCTGTTTATATGCATCAATGCATGAGTGTGTTTATAACATTAACCACACCAGACGTTTATTTTTTCAACACAATGATGGAAAATTGAATTTTTAAAAAATAATTTATATTATGACGGTGTGATCGGTAAAGGATAAATGTACTGATGTTATTTGGTAGAGGCGTGCCAGTGTGTTATATTACACCGGGAGAAACAATAATGTGACTTGACAAAATTGAACACATTATAATATATCGGTGTGGTGTATTACATAGGGAGCACCCACACATAATATTACATAAGGTGCACCACATCTCATATATCCATTTTTTTAAAATAACGGAAAGGGTGGACATGTTTTAGATCTTATTCAATAAATGATTCCCCTACTTTACATGTCAAACACCCTATATATAGAAATTACACAAACACATTAAACATATAATTTCTAAACTGAAAAATTCTAATTGGGATGTGGTAGAGGAACTTAAACCCTAAGCTGAAATTTTGCACGAAGAAGCAAGGGTTTAAGATAAATATTGAATTTTATTCTTTGTTTATTTTTATGAATCTTAATTAATTTTAAATAGGAACAAATATCGTGAAAATTTGTACCATAAAATATATAGTAAAGTTTTTATTATACAAGGTTTTTATTTTTATTTTTATTTATTTAATTTTATTTACTTATTTTCTAAATTGTGAATAAATCTAATAGAAATTGTTAAATATTTTAACAATAAAAATCAATATTTTTTCTATCCAAGGTTTTGTGTAAATCACCATACCTTTCAACTTCTGATATTTCGGTTGATGCAAAATATTTTGCAGCTCCATAATGTTCCCAATATGTTTGTCTTGCAAATGATCTCTCTTTCAATTAAATCCTAACAAAAATTGAAAAATATTTTATTTGTAAAATAAAAAATAAAATTTAAAATGTTTACTATGTAGGTTTTTGAGTGGATCACCATACTTTTCATCTTTTGATCTTCTAAATAGTTATATTGTTCCATAGTTCTCCTTGTATGTCTCTCTTTTAAATCACTCCCTTGAAAATTTGGGTAAAATAAGGAAATGGTGAACAAATTTTTACTGTTTAAAATACTTTGTGAAATTAGATTTCAAAAAATCAATTGCCACACTTTTTTGAATTAAAAATAGAGGAAAAAAATTTGTGTTTTGTTTCTCAATTTCTCTGCACATCAGTGTGTTCAAAAATCAAGCACACCCATATTTCCAGGTGCTAATTTTTTTCAACACACAAAATCGATACATTTAAAAAAAAAAAAATCCTAAAATGGTGTGAATAATTTTTTTAATGCAATGGTGGAGTTTCTATTTAGAGGAATCAGTTCTGTAATTGTTAAAGGAGCACTGAGTTCGTTGAGTTTGTTTTATTTTTTCAAATCTAGATAGGTGCACAGCGGTGCAATTTTTTTAAAATGGATTGGTGTGTTTTTTTTGTAGAAGATCACTCATATGATAACATATTTATTTTCAAAATATTTAAAACTAGTGCGGGTATTATTTGAACGCCGTGGTGATTTTATTTTTTTAAACGTGCCCATGGGCTTTGTTCTGATAAGCGCATCGATACGGTTTAAAACCTATATGAAATTTTAATTGCACATAAAATGGAATATTGATCTCAAATTATCCTCTACGATGCATAAACATGAATTATGGTAGTTCATAGTATAAAATTTTCCACTTTAATTTTATTTCTTATTTTCACAAATGGAGGGAAAAAATCTAAATAATATCAAATGGTCAATTCTTCAAATTCCAGCTCAATGCATATTGGTGATCAAATTCCTTCACGGAGTTCTCCGTTTCCATCTCCAGTAAGTTCAAATTTTATTTATATTTGGATTATATAATTAAATTTATTTTTCTTAATACATGTCAATTTGAATAAAAATGAACCTAAATTTGCAAGATCCTGATTTAGAATTGAGTGCGGATGTAGAAAATATTCCTTGATTTCCATAACTTTGGAAGCTCTTATCAGGAGAAACATATCATAAGAAGTTTGTATATGAAAATCGAGAACCTCTTCACGCTGGAAATTTTTACATGGAATCTTCTAGCCGAAATCCTCGATCAACAATGCTAATAATTATTTGGTATAATGTAATTTCAACAAACCAATATCATTTATATAGTACCAATGAGGTTCAATATTTTTTGAAATTAGGATTATAGTGATGATGAGTGACCATACCTACCATATTCTCATGCACCCCCACTACAATTGCAACTCGAGAGAAGAATGCATTAAGAGAAAGACTCGAAAAGGAAGCATACAGAGAATTGTTGAATCAATCGCCTATTCAATTCTCGCTATGCCCAAATTCACCAATCAAGAATGACTACAACAACAATGGTTCTTCATCACAATTTGGAAATAGAGGAAATTAAATATTAAATAACATAATTTTATAGATACTCTATATGCATAAAAGTAAAGTAATTTAAATTAAAAATTTTCTTATATTTTTACTTTACTGACAAATTTTGAGAGAATTCTTATTCCTTTAATAGTTTCTTTTTAATTCAATGTATGAGGGATATTTGTAAACATTTCAATGTTTAGTGTGGATTTGATATATAATATTTTAGAAAATATTAATAGTAAAAATAATTAAATGTATACATAAACAAAAATTATTTTAACATAAAAGATAAACAAAATATCTCGGAAGAGAAGGAGAAGTCATTATTTTCAATGATTTTCTTGCGCATTGCAAAATAAAAATTATAAGAAGAGCAGTAAGAAATTGAGAATTGAAAAATCAAATGTTCATAATAAAAGAGTTATTAATCGAAGGATAAATAGATCTTGATGTGTCTAGAAATGGACTTATGGTGCTCAAGAAATTGCATCAATCTACTGGTAGAAAATTTTCAAAGGATATTAGTGAATAGGAAACAGAGAACCTAATACAGAAATCAATAGTAAAAGAGCTAGATGACTTTTTGGATTCGTGTCTTTTGTTAATGACTTCCCTAGCAATATGAGAACCACCATCGAAAATTTCTACCTCCACTGCACCCCAAAGATCTAATAAAATTTTCTAACCCCTTAGTGTAATTAAGTATTAAATTATCACTAATATATTGCAAATACTGGAAATTATTGAAAAATCATGGAAATAAGCTTCATATATGTTGCATTTAGCACATAGAATCACGTCATTTGTCGATTTGGTTAAAATAAATATGCAGGTATATAGGAATTCCTTGATAATGAATTGATGACTTTTAGTCATAGGATTGGTTTACTGTTCGATCTAAAGAAAAAGATAATCAAATCGAAAATTCTAATCGAATGAAGAAGATCAAAGCTAGAAGTTCTAAGAGAATTAAGACACTAGAAAACATTGCTTTTTAATGTGAAAGCATGGACCTGAGCATAGGTAGTGCATTTTTGAAGGTGGTAGAGAATGTTCATGATTTAATTGGTTTGCACATCACATTCGATTCTAAATTAATTTTGAAATATATATTAATGGTTGAATTGAATAAGCTAAATGAGTAAAAGAAAATGAATTTTGAGGATAAAATTGATTTTTCTACAGAAAAAATTAGAAAATGGATAATTACTTTTGTTTCTATTAATGAAGAGAAGCTTGCCTCGGCTATGAAATTGTAAGAGGATACATAAATTGAGAATCAAATATTCAATGAAAATGTACAAATGAAAATTATAATTCCTCTAATGAAATATTTGATTAAAAGTATGTTGGAGAAATTCATTCAAGGAATCAGGAATCATAAAGATAATTGCAATAAAAAAATCATTGTCTATGCTTTGACATATTGTGAGCATTCTTGAATCTTCAAACATTAATTTTTCTATTTAATGCTATTTAATTATTCAGGATTTTTTGTTGTGTTATCATGACCTAAGTTAATTCCTGGATGAAATTTATTTATTTTCCTTGCTGGTACCTTTTTTCACATTATGGTTCATGAGATCCCAATCCCAGTCCTCACTTGGACGAAATAATTTACTTTTATAATTCATTATCTCAATTTTGATGGGTGGTTTAGACACCAAACATTAATCTCTATACCAAAAACATTTGGAATGGTTTAATACCTAAATCTAATTTCTATTAGATGATCCTTTGCATCCACACATGCCTCCGTTTTATGAGATAACTTTGTCTGGCAAATGAATTATCAACTATTACATTTATTTAATTTATTAATGAACAATTATTTCTTTATTTTTTGGAATTTGGGGAAAGATAGTTAAATAAAGAAAATTCCATAATGACATGGTGAATAAGCTATTGATATGAGGTATCGGAGGGTTTTCATTACTAATATAAGAAACCTCTACAATAAATATCATTGAACACCATAAATTAGGGGTTGCGAAGTTGGCCATTTTTTTTAAGAGTCCTCACATAATATTTTTCATAAGATGTTGTATAGATATGAATTCTATGGATTTTTCCAAAAAAAATTAATTGAACATAAGTTTGGATCAATTTGAGGGGTGGAGGAAGCTTTAATTATGCAAGTTTTTGGATGTCAAAGTGAACAATGAAAAAAATCACCGCACCTCCAGAATCAACATAATTAAATCTTATTATATGACAACACTACATTGAAGGAAAGCCAAGCTAGTAAAGAATTACATGCAATGGCACATTTTCTCACCAATCTGAAATCTCAATCCTATATGTAGTTTTCGACTGAAGGGCTTATTTAAGCTTAAAATCATTAAAGCTTCAGTGTACAAAGATCTGAGTAAGATTTCATTATTAATATATGTTTTAATGTTTTATTTTTAAATGAGTTAATTTCATTTTTAGAAGTGAAAAGGAGTGGAGGAAAGCATAATGAAAGTGTTTTCCGTGCCTATGCACTCAACATAATGAAATATTCCTTCGCATCTTGATGTGAATTCAAAACAATTGTTGTAACATAAGTTTACATATCCCAATATTTAGCTTTCATTTTATGGAGTGCAAAGGTGAAAAAATATGTGTGTAAGGATTTATTTGTGTTGACTGAAAAGATGCAAGTGATGGTAAAGTTAAAAATTCAAAAATTCTTCTACATACCTCTAGACAAAATTAACTAGAGGTATTCACTTATTAAAGTTTGGGACATGAAAAGGTTGGGACTTTTCTCAAGAAAATGCAATGGAAAACAGGGGATGTCTAGACCAATTAAATGAAAGGAGAAATTACCGAAGAATGGAAATGCATATCAGGTTATGTGGACTTGGACATTGACATTTAATTCTTATTTCAGTTTAAAGTTTTATAGATTGAGTTGTGTGGGAAAGAAGGTGTATGGAGTTGTTAATGTGTATGGAATGAAAGGTGTGCAGGAAAGGGGGTATTGTATAGAGAAATATTCAAATTTTAGTCTCCTACACTCCACACAATGAAATCTTATTCCATACCTCCGCACTCTGCACATTGGAAATTTATTCCAGATCTTTAATATAAATCAATATATTAATTTTTTATAAACCTTTTTTTGTAAGCCTTAATTAATTGAGTAAATTTCAAGTGTGGAGTGTGGAGGAACTACAATGAAAGATTCTTTCACACTCTGCACAATGAGAGCTTCTTCTACTCCTCCACATTATGCACAATGAAGTTTTCTTCTAACTCTTGGAGTGAAATTGATATATTAATTTTTTAAACCTTATTTCGTAAGCCTTAATTAATTTCCACAGTCGACATAGTGAAATCTACCTGGGCGTCTCGAAGGTCATTCAGGCAAATTGTTATAACGATTGCAAATTGTGCATATCTCAAGGTTTCGTTTTCATTGTGCATAGATGCAGAGGAAGATTTCATTGTGTGGAGTATGGAGATTTGGCTTATGGAAACAAAGTGTTATCAAATAATGAAAAAACATGGAATCTCAAGAAAGAGGCAGGGACTATGTTGCTATGCAATTATTATCCTTTTCTTGGTTATTTGTTTTAATTAAATATTTCAGTTTTTCATATTAGGTAAATGTCATAATTAACATTGGTGAAATTCGCATTGCCTTATCTATAATCTTATGAAATTATAGAAAACTTTTGTAATAAGATATTTTTTTGGGAAAAAAATTCCATAAACTTTAATAAACACTATATATTGATTTATATATAATTTTTATGTTAATGTGCATTAAAATAATGTGAAAAATGTTATACCTATGAGATGTAGATTAGATGGTTTTAATAGATTCTTGTTTCTATGTAATTTGACGTTCAAAACTTATGAGGAAGAGTTAAAAATGAAAATCAATTTTGGGGAAATTAAACTATCTCAAAAGGCTTACACAAGAAAAAATATTTTAAATGTTGAAATATAGATATATAAAATATTTTGTTTTATATAAAATGTTTTTTTAGATATAATAACTTTAAATACATAATAAATGTTTATTTATATTTGATTCTTTTTCTCGTATATTCTTTTAATTAATTTTAGTTAAACAAAAAAATGGATATACAATAAATATGTGACTTGGAATTAAATGAAACTAGATAACATTAAAAAAAAATTATGCTCCCAACCATTCATACTGGACAAAAAAAAAAATAAAAAAGACTTTTACGTTAAAAAAATAAAAAATAGCAGCTAAAAATTACAAATTCTAGCTTGAGTTACTAATAAGATTTTCACTAAAGAAATTATTAACCTTTTTTCCTTATTACCTAAATTCTCGTAAGTAAACACTCATTTTCATTTTCTTGTAAATTAATTTCATCATACACATCTAATTTTATCATCGGAAAAGACTACTTAATTTTTTATTAAAAGGGCATGTGGTGTTATTACGATTTCATAATGTGATCTAGTGTCAAAAAAGGCATCGGAACGCATTGAGGGTGGAAGGAAACTATATTTTTTTTGTAAGGGGAAAAGGAATGTGGGATATTTTAAAAATTATCTCATGTAAGTTTATTAATTTTAAAGGTAAACATTATTAATATAAACATACTAATTCTCTAAACGTGGTTTTATTAATTTTAAAAATAAACATTATTGTAAAATAGATAATCTTTTTGTCAAATAAATATAAATTTGATGAAAATATTTAAATTCCTTTTAATTTAATACTCAATTTTAAAAATCATTATATAATATTTAAAATAATTATAATATTTTATTTCAAAAAAAATTGTATTTTTTTGGGCAAACATTAATATATAAAATTTGCATTTAATAAATTACTAATATAAAAAAATATGTTATTAAAACAATATTTTTAATTTAAAATTACAAAATAAAAGCTATTTATTATATAATTTTAAAAAATAAATGATTCATATTCATGAAAGTCAGATGACAATCTTGATTGAATTCTAAACCTAGACTCAAACCATAAAAGAAGAAACAACTTTTTGATACTAAGTGGAGTACAACATAATTAACTATTAAAAAGGCTCAAATTTCTCATATATATATAACTTAGATTTTGAAAGTTTATAAATTATTATTAATCATAAAATATTACAAATTTTGATTTATTAATTAAATTTATTAAGACATTTACTAATCAAATGTATTCATAATAGTACAAAATAACATATTTATTGGTTTAGAATGAAAAGTTCATGGTTTTCTACCTTGAGAAGGAGGAAATGCCTTTAATTTCCTTAAGATTGACCAATTTTCCTCTATATTCCTGGACTAATCATTTAATTCTCTTGCACCCCTTTTCCCTATCGTCCTTGAGCATCTTCAGGGTAATCAAGAAGTATTGAGTATGCAGTCCTCAATGCAGATTTGAAGAACTTGAACCATATTGAGAATTATTTGCTTGATGGTCTGGCTTGGATTACAAATCTTTATGAAGGTGAGAATTTTCCATAGCAATCATGCATAGAAAATCTAAATCCATTTCTTCTACGAGGTGTTCAATCTCATCCTCTTCCACAATTGAGTATTTGGGCTCCTCTGGCACAGAATTTTGAAGATTACCTTTTATATTTTTTTTCTCCAGATTTGTTGGAGGTGGACAAGACTTGGGAATACCTTCAACATCTAACTAGGGGGTTAATTGATTAATTTCTTCCACTATAATCTTGTAAGAAGAGGAGAGAGATGTGAACATGTTTCTAGATTTGGGTTCTTTACGGGAATTTTTCGTTCCCCGAGGTCTCTAATTCCTAGTGGTTTGGGAAATTTTCAAAAACCATCTTTCTACTTATGTTTTGATTGATATACTAGTAAATCCTTTGTAATCAAAATACATTCTCTAAAATGATTCCCATATTCATGATGACACTTACATCTAAATGAGACATTTTCACAATGCATTGTCTACTTCCAAAGATTCTCTTAATAACAAAAGTCCATTGAAGTTGGAACAGGTTGTGAAATATTCATATAGACATATATTTTCGCATATGATGTGTATCTCCCTCTCTTAGTTTAGTCAAAAAATTTATACTAATGACATCGTTGATGCCTTCAACGATTTCTTCCACCCAATATTCTTTTGGAAGAGAAATGAGCCAAAACCGTATTGATGAAACAAGGATGTATTACTTGACATAATTGTATTTTTATCTTTCTAAAATTGCATCAAAATCCCATCATTATTAAAAAATTAAGAGTCCCCTTCAAACACCTTGATTCTATCTTCCAAAATGGAAAATTTATTGAGAAGAACCCTTTTTCTCCTAACTCCAAATCCATTTTCCCCTTGAGGTTTCATTTAATTTTTCTCCTACAAATTAGGTACTTTTCAGAGGAAAATAATATGATGAAGTTGCATATTAGAGCATGATATTGAAATATTGTATCTATTCTACAATCCCGCTAGAGCTGACCTCATAATTTGGATCTTGCACTACTTTTGGTAGCAAAACCCCCTTGAATTTTTTTTTATGAAATGCTTCACGCAATGATTTTGACTGAAATCACCATTACCTCCTATTGAGCTTTGAAAAGGACACGAATGTTGAGGAGTTTGAGAAGTATTTCGAGTTAATGTAACATTCCTATGAACTCTTGAGACAATCTAATTCTCTAACATTCCTATGAACTCCTGATATAATCTAATTGTATGAAGCGACAAATCCCCATCCCACGAAACTAGGCATGGACAACTATACAAAAGAAATGCTAGTTGAAAACCTTATAGAAGTATCCAACTAAAAATATTGATGTAATTTTATATATTGATATATTATATTTTTTTTTTAAAGATTAATTTAAATGTTTTATATTTTTAATTTTATTTCAAATATATTTTCTTAATTAATTTGATCTCAATTCTAGTTAAAAATTCTATATTTGTAATTTTAAATTATCAAAATTATATAATTAAAATGTTTTAAAAGTGTTAAATTCATCTATATATTAAAACTATAATTTAAATGATATGAAATTATATTTTGCGAATAATTATGTAATTAAAATTATAGAAAAATTATATAATTATAACTTAAAATTAATAAAATTTCATATAAATAAACATTTTTTTTAAATAAGTAAATATTTTATCATTTATATATATGAAAACATAATTTCTTTCGTTAAATAAAGTATCTAAGTTTGTTTTGTAAAATAGTATACATAAAACACAAATTTTTTTGGTTGAATAAAGTATCTAAAGTTGTGATATAAAATAGTATAGGTTATTTAATTTGATTTCTCACCTTAACATATATTCACATTAATATTTCACATATGTCAAGTTAATTTTTTAATTGTTAATTTAATTAATAATAATATATTTTTGGGAATCATTTTTTTGAAATAAACAAAGAAAATGAAAGTCAATACACTAATATCTATAGATATATAACTATAATATAATTATTTTTTTATATTAAATTTAGATTAAAAAAATAAAAATTATTTCATCCAACC
The DNA here is from genome assembly GCA_034641835.2 of Pinus albicaulis. Lineage (NCBI taxonomy): Eukaryota > Viridiplantae > Streptophyta > Pinopsida > Pinales > Pinaceae > Pinus > Pinus albicaulis. The sequence goes on from CM076581.1 coordinate 673,611,082, forward strand.
ACCTAAAACAGCCACAATTAATAACTAATCGCCCTACACAAATATTTTCAAACCAAACCATATGTGTGAGGCCCTCATAATTCTCTCCATTTTCAAACCAAACCATATGTGCGAGGCCCTCCTAAACCTCTACATCGCAAACATTGATTACGAAATTCATGACGAAATTGATGTTGGGGCTCAACTTCATTCACAAACCTTAAGATTCAGATTTTAAGTCAAAGGTTAATTTTGGTTGGGCCACCCAATAATAGAGATATACAAGTTGAGGATAGTAGCCTACAACGAACCCAAACTTCCTTTCACCATCAACAATATTTTGGACGTGAATTCATCACTTGCAGTAAGAGCGAGCTCACACACCGTGCATTCACAATTTCTTAATGTACCTAATAATTTCGACATGTTTTACTGTACACCAAATTTACTCTTTATAAAGATTTGGATGTATTTAGTTATTCGTTTATATTATTATCCTATACAGTATGTTGAATACGTTGAAGATTTAAAGAAGAATTAAGTGAGTTTGATTTCGAATCGGTGAATAATGTAAATCTCATTTTATATAAATAAATTATTAAATAAATTAAAATGTAAATAAATCTAATATATCTTTTATTTAATAAAATATTTATTAAAAATTATAATTTAACTAAATTAATAAAAAAATCAATCATAAAATTTTGTGCATTCTAATGCATTTTAAAAATCAAACTAATAAATGTTAAAAAATAATATCAGAACAAAAATTTTATATTAAAAATAATGCACTCACTTCGCTTCATTCATATCTATGATCTAATTGTGGCCGTGGCTATTATATTATATGACTATTTTGTTCATTTGTTATCTTTCTCCATGGAAAGCCACGACTGTATATTCTTATCACATTAGTGTTTCCTTAAGTGGGTCATCACTATTATATCAATAATGCCATATGATTTACCTCGTGAAGGAGGATGTAGATATTTGAGTGCTCTAAATTATTTAGGCTTAAGGCATTTTCATTGTGAGGTTTTCTTTATAGTATTTATTGTGGGTTTTTCTTGTTAACACTATTGTGAGGTTTTTCTTTACTAGGTTGAATGTGTTTTTTATTATGAGGTTTATCATCATGATATTATTCAGATTGGTTGTCTTTCACAAAATCATGCAAATCATGAATATGTGTTTTTATCCCTCTACTAAATCTTGTACTTCTCTCTATTTAACTCTATGTTTCCCTCCGTTTAACACCTTCACGGTCTAATTTTGGAGTGCCTTTGCACAATTATTTACAAATACTAATAATATTTATTCTGAGGTTCCTCTTGCTAATACTATAGCGATTCCTAAGACAATACTCTAGAGATTTATTTTAACTCCTAGTCAACTCTCAGTTTAACGTTGTCAACCAATGCTTCTTTTAACACCATCGACATGCCTTTTCCACCCTAAAGTGAAAATGCTAGTTAATCAGTTAGGTTTCCGTTCGACTAATATCTGAGACTATATCCACAATTTAGAGACTACATACCTAATGGAACGCTCATAACTTGCAACTAGGTTCTCCATCTTGTTATTTGCAAGTGGGATGGCCACGTCAAACTCTGTGTCTTTTTTTTTTCAACATGAAAAATACACTTCTAGTTTATATATTGTACCAGGGAAAACGCTATATATTGTTCCAATTACATGCAAGTGATTTCGATACATTTCCTTCAAAACTTTAAAAGTTGGTCCATCCTCGATGGAGACTAACCCGGACAAATTACATAAACTTTCATCTTTACCTATTCGCCCAAAATCATTGCCAAATGGACTGCACTTGGTACAGAAAATCCTAGTCCGTCCAAATTCAAATTAAAACATACAAAAAGGAGTGTCAGATGAAGTTTACCGTCCCTTTAGCGCTAGGTCCAAAAGAGTTCTATAAGTCATAATGCATTTCACCAAAAATTCCGTTCAGTCCTCTTTTGGATAATTGTTCGCTTCGCTATTCCTTTCTCTGTAAACATGGAAAAAAGATATTGAGGTGAAATTCCATTTTAGTGCATAAATTCACTCAAGCCAGTGTGCTAAGTTCCTATGGTTTAGGTTGGTTCCCCTATTCATATGATCAATGATGACTTTTGGAATCACCGTGAACCCATAACGTTTCCAGGTATAGCTGGCTAGAAAACCATAACAACCCCCAAAGAGCTATCAGTTACGCCCTCGTATTGGTTCCCCTCTCTCAATTCCAGTATATTTTATAATGTCAATCCTGAGAAACCATGATCCGAGCACCACAACCATAGTATTGGTTTTGTGATGCTCCATCGAAAAAGCCTACAGGGTAGTGAATATCAAAAGGATGCAACCTCTTCAACAAGTCACAAGGTAGTTGTTTCTTTATTTTCATCTATTCCATAGCGCTGATGATTTTTAAGCACATTTGTTGTGAAGTGCATGGCATCCCTTTGAAAATATTCTTTTTCCTTTCACATCAGATGTACGAGTGAAATAAGAACGGAATGATCCTAAAGATTTTCCCTCTCTTGAACCACCATCTTATGCAATCAACAGTTGTCGTGTACTGGGGAGTTTGAGTCTCAAGATGTAGGCATAATGAGTTGGGGGTCTCCTTTGCAAAAGAAAAACTATAAAAGATATGAGGATTGTCTTCAGATTCCTCCCCACATAAAATACACACCCTGAGCCCACGCCATCCTTTCCTTTGTAAGTTTCTCCAAGTCAAGTTTTTTTCTTTCCACACTAGCCATATTAAAATTACCATATTCACCTGTAAGTTTACCTTCCACATGATCTTAAACTAACTATCTGGTTCATTCTCCATTTTTTTGTTAAAAATCACTTTGTAGGCCTCCTTTGTGTTAATTTGTCGCTCCAAAGTTATTTCTTCCCAGGTTAATCCGTCTCCCACTTCCCCCCTTCTCAAGCCCATGCTTCTTATGGCATCTATCCAGTCATCCTTTCTGTTTGCATCTAGTCCCATATCCTGGTGTGACTACCATATTTAGATGTCTTTCTCCCATATTTTAATAGCCTGACTCATAAAAAAAATAGCCCTTCTAATTTATGTATGCAACAGTCTCATTGGGCAGATTGGAGGTCCTACAGGAACCAAGAAGACTTTGCCTGCCAATCAGAATTTTATTGCCATTCCAAAAAAACCACTTGAAGTTCTCAGTAAACAGAGGCCAAATTTTGGTGAAGCGTTTCCAAATGTTTGATCTGTTGTGATTTTCCTTCCATCCCAAAATAGGAATTTCCTCTATGTTCTTTTGTCCAATATTTTTATGTTTGATGATTTTGTTCCATATTCCATCTGTGTTTAGGAATCACGATATAGATTTGAAAAAGAGAGACTTGCCAAAAATTTCCAAGTCGAGGATTCCCCATCCACCCTTTTCTTTTGGTTTAGTTATACAACCCATACGGGCCAAATGGATGGTTCTGCAATCCTTTCCCCCATTTTAGATAAATCTTGCCATCACCTTTCTGATCTTAGTCAGAGTTTTTTTTGGTAATAAGTATAGGCATGCCCAATAGAAAGTGTATTGTTGTAATACCGCTTCTACAAAAATCATTCTTCCCCCTCTCGATAACCATTTTGAAGACTAGTTATTTATCTTTTTCTCAAATTTATGGATTAACCATTTCCAGTATTTTGCCATGTAATTCATGGGCTTCATCCTGAAACCCAAGTAGGTCAATCCCCCTTTCAGAGGAAAATTTTTGTAGTTGAATAAACACGGAATGAAAAGCTGACACATCAATTATGAGTCATGAATAATCCTTGGCCAGCTCTATGCTTGGACGAGTTCAATGCGATGGGCATAGCATACTTGGCTCGTAAGTCATAACTCATGACCCTCATATCCTTTCTATTTGATTTTAAGTTTGGATTTTCAAACACACTTGCTTTAAATTTGGATTTCCAAATTCATTTCCTTTCTATTTGTTTTTAAATTTGGATTTTTTTAAATTTCAAAAAAATTATAATTAGTAATTGTATGTGAAGCTTGGTTAAAAATATGCCATTAGACTTTTAACCAATAGTATATAAAGGTTTTTATCCTGAGATCTATCATATGAAAGTAAACTTGATTATAGTGTGTTATTTTACATCTTGTAAATTTTTTTACACCGTATTGTATAGTATATTATATATGTAAATTTTTTGATTATAGTGTGTTATTTTACATCTTGTAAATTTTTTTACACCGTATTGTATAGTATATTATATATGTAAATTTTGGTATGATGTGTTGTATTTCATTGTTATAAATTTTGTTGTAGTCTGTTATATTATATCATGAAATTATATTACACTACAATGTATTTGATAAATGTAAATTTGTAATTTTTTAAAGCTATATGTTATATAATTGAAAATGTTTTTGTTATGGAATTGTGTGGTGCATTGGAAAATATTTTGATCTTACTATGTAGTATCACACTAAAATCTATTTTATTATTAGATATCACTTTGTATTATATAAAAATTTCTATTTGTGTGATACATTGTGTTTCTTCAAATGTCTCTTCATTGTGACAAACTTTTTAGTGCATCACATAAAAGTCCTAGTGTCTAGATAGTCATGATTCAATTAATGGTTGTATAAGGCATTCAATCATGGGAATTTTCCTTCATTGTTTTTCATTTTTTGAAGGTGAAATTTGAGTCATTTTATGATTGAAATTTTTCCTTTCATACATTGTATGACAGTCAAAATTCCTTTGTTGGAAAAAAATATGTCAAATTGAAAATTTTCTTGTCACAATGCATTGTATTTCACTCAAAGGGTTTTAGCATGACATGCCTTATCATATGCATGTCTATTTTTACCATGACAAATCACATTGCATACAAGTTTTTATTTTTGTGGTATATTTGTAACATCTTAAATTTTTCTTCACCAGTCAAAAGCATTGAGAATGGCTTGCTTCATAAGATATCATTTCACACTAAAAGTTGTTGTCACAACATAGCGCATATTGCATTTCATTAAGTTTTTCTTGACCACAACAATTTTTTTTTTGCATTGCATGAAAGCCCTAGTTCACATGGATGATTCTCATTGAATATATAGTATTTTAATGAATTTCATATCGTGCATATCAAAAACAAGGTGACATATAGACATTTTCTTGTATAAGATGATAGCTAGTGCACATGGATGGTCTAGAATAGGCGAATGGTTATTTAACAATATCAATGGTCCTCCCATTGTTAGTGATGCATCAAAGGTCACGACATCAATTTTATAATGTAAATTCATTATGATAAAATAGGGAGACACATTTTTGACTAGAATTAACCATGGTGTATTGTGTTTGGATATGGGTTCCCATGGTTAATTATGGTCGAATGTAGTTGACATTTAGTTGATCATGGTTGAATATGGTTTATTATGGTTGACTATGGTTGAGAATGCTTCACCCTAGTTTACTATATTTCACCATGTTTTACCATGGGGGATTTCATTTCAGTTTGGATGCATTTGTGTAGACCATCGTGGTACTTGAGAACCTAGTGTCACTCATAGTCTTTCATGCCGATATTGATGCTCAAGGAATGGAAGTCTTTTTCTGAACTCTAACATTTTTTAGTCCCTCTCATGTCATAGTGTGGTCCATATCATGTATTGGTTAGCATAGCTTCCAGAAGGGTAATAATTTTCCTTATTAGCATCCTTGAAAGCACCCCAAGTGGGTATTTTGTATTCCTTTAGCTTTCGTTCCATTACGTAGTCTTTTCACCTAGTTCCTTTAGCTTAGGTTCCACTTAGCATAGGTTTAGGACCATGACATTTCAATTTTCCACATAATGACATAACCATAAAGTAAGTTGTACCATGACTGAAGATGCTCATCGGATCACTGAAGAATGAATTGGACTTCACTGAATTGATGCAATACCATCCTAGATCACACATATGAACAATAAAAATTTCACATAATATAAAATATGAGAATAGATATTATTAACATATGGAACATGCAACCAAGTCTGATACTTCCATGTACCACCCAATCATAGATTCAGTTGAACCAAATCTTTCTTTCATCCAATCACCCCCATGTCATATTCCAAGCATGAATGTGGGAAACATAATAAAACCAACTAGAGCTTCCTAAATATTTACCGTATATCCCACCAAGGGATTCCTAGGCCCAATACCCTCATCAATATTCCCAAGGTTTACCACAATCCCACTGGATCACTAGGCCCTAAAAAAGAATGGATGCCTCTGAATCTCTCCATCTAAAATGTCATGAATTTATCTGTCTCCACTCTCTAGGGTTTACCATGTATCCTACCATGACTGGTAAAGGGATTGCTAGGTCGAACAAGAGCATATACCTCTAGGATTTACCATATATCCCACCTTTAGCAATTAATGGATTTCTAAGCGTAACGAGGACCATTCTCTAGGCTTTATTGTGTATCCCTTCATTACTGGTCAAGCGATTCCTACGCATAACGAGCAGGTTCACAATCATGTTTTACCATGTATCGATCCATTATTTTTCAAGGGATTCCTAGGCCTTGTGATACTCCCAAAGACCACCTCAATCATCTTCGATACCATCCGATAATCCAAATCAGGAAAATGTTAGATAAGTCCATCACACAATGGCTCTCCGTAAATGGAAATACAAGGGCAAAATCCAATTTCCCACTTGGAAAGATCCATGCCAATAATATCAAGAGAACCCAATACACACATGTATGTACCATGCATGCCAAATCTAGCAAGGGAATTATACATGTACCTTGATACCTGCAAGTAGTCCTACCATAGCTGCTTGATCTTGGTCTTCCTTGCTTGATATTTTCTTCTTTTAACCTTCTTTGGTATTCCTTTTCTTTCCTTAATCCAATGCTAGAGTCCTCCAAGAAAAATATGTGTCCAAGAGTGAGAGAGAGAGAATAGAGAGAGAGCTCCAAAACTCAATTGACAAAAGAAAACAATCAGAAAATCTATGAACTGATCCTCAAAATCCTTTTTATAAATGGAGCTTTTATTTCTTCAACTTTCCATTATTTTCCTCCTCACATGAAACATGTGACCTTTCACCTTCATTTTCTACTATTTTCCATTATTTTCATAAATAAAATGCCAATAATGTCATTTTTCCTTTCCAAATGCTTTGCCATTGCCTTTTCCAATTTCCTCTTAGCCATAATATACCTAATGAACATCATCACTGGGACGTTTTGCTCAAAATTCAACTTGGAATACATGTCCAATGACCTTGGTCTGATTTTTCCTTTATTAAATTTATTACATGTTTTTATAACTAGGGATTTTATAATCAAGAAAAGTCTGGGAGAATCAGTATGGGACTTGGATCAATGTTTTAAAGTATTGAAGCATACGTCGACGTTTGAAATTTTAGACGTGCAACATAAGAAATGGTTTATTACAGGAATAATACCACACATCCAGATACTCTTGATGAAGCAAAGCTTTGGTACATAGTGTGAAGCTGTGGAGTTGGAATTGAAGCTAGAAGCCTCACCAGTAGGTGGAGGGGAGAAAAATTGTATGGCACATGTGCAATCATAGATAGATGCATTGGCTTCCCAACACCAAGACTTTACAAAATGGAAAGAGAAGTGGGAGGAAGTATAATGTAGCATATGTGGAAGAAAGGATGACCATAGGAATGAATATAAATTGTTGACTGATTATATGGCTATTGGTGCAGCGAATATGTTTAAACAAGGTAGAGGAAAGTGGTGCAAGATCTGCAGTGTATAAGGTCGTATATTGTCCAACTTCCTTATGATGCAAAAATATGATATCATAAACTATACGTTATTTTGTGATTTCTATAAATCATTGGGGCATGATATCCACCATTACTGCACATTGGAGATGATTTGCGAGTACACATTTGAATCATCACCAGTGTAAGGCCTCGAAGGAATAGAGGTCACATCTAATGGATTCAACAAGCCTAGGTATAATCAAGGTGGATAGTACAACCAACAAGGGCAAGGATGCGGTATGGAGGCTAGACGACCTAGAGGACTAGTTAGAGGAAGAGTAGGATTTAGCCGAGTAAAAAGCACCATAATCTATTATAAATGTGGGAAACAAGGACAGTTGTCTCAATATTTCTCCAATATCTATTGCACTTGAATTTATTACAAATATTTAGGTCATCCGATGAAAAATTTCTCCCAATTGATTGTGAAGTGTGGATGTAGAAAATATTCCTTGACTTCCATAACTTTGGAAGCTCTTATCAGGAGAAACATATCATAAGAAGTTTGTATATGAAAATCGACAACCTATTCACGCTGGAAATTTTTACATGGAATCTTCTAGCTGGAATCCTCGATCAACAATGCTAATAATTATTTGTTATAATGTAATTTCAACAAACCAATATCATTTATATAGTACCAATGAGGTTCAATATTTTTTGAAATTAGGATTATAGTGATGATGAGCGACCATACCTACCATATTCTCATGCACCCCCACTGCAATTGCAACTTGAGAGAAGAATGCATTAAGAGAAAGACTCGAAAAGGAAGCATACAGAGAATTGTTGAATCAATCACCTATTCAATTCTCGCTATGCCCAAATTCACCAATCAAGAATGACTGCAACAACAATGGTTCTTCATCACAATTTGGAAATAGAGGAAATTAAATATTAAATAACATAATTTTATAGATACTCTATATGCATAAAAGTAAAGTAATTTAAATTAAAAATTTTCTTATATTTTTACTTTACTGACAAATATTGAGAGAATTCTTATTCCTTTAATAGTTTCTTTTTAATTCAATGTATGAGGGATATTTGTAAACATTTCAATGTTTAGTGTGGATTTGATATATAATATTTTAGAAAATATTAATAGTAAAAATAATTAAATGTATACATAAACAAAAATTATTTTAAGATAAAAGATAAACAAAATATCTTGGAAGAGAGGGAGAAGTCATTATTTTCAATGATCTGCTTGCGCATTGCAAAATAAAAATGATAAGAAGAGCAGTAAGAAATTGAGAATTGAAAAATCAAATGTTCATAATAAAAGGGTTATTAATCGAAGGATAAATAGATCTTGATGTGTCTGGAAATGGACTTATGGTGCTCAGGAAATTGCATCAATATACTGGTAGCAAATTTGCAAAGGATATTAGTGAATAGGAAATAGAGAACCTAATACAGAAATCAATAATAAAAGAGATAGATGACTTTGTGGATTTGTGTCTTTTATTAATGACTTCCCTAGCAATATGAGAACCACCATCGAAAATTTCTACCTCCGCAGCACCCCAAAGATCTAATAAAATTTTCAAACTCCTTAGTGTAATTAAGTATTAAATTATCACTAATATATTGCAAATACTGGAAATTATTGAAAAATCATGGAAATAAACTTCATATATGTTGCATTTAGCACATGGAATCACGTCATTTGTTGATTTGGTTAAAATAAATATGAAGGTATATAGGAATTCCTTGATAATGAATTGATGACTTTTAGTCATAGGGTTGGTTTACTGTTCAATCTAAAGAAAAAGATAATCAAATCGAAAATTCTAATCGAATGAAGAAGATCAAAGCTAGAAGGTCTAAGAGAATTAAGACACTAGAAAACATTGTTTTTTAATGTGAAAGCATGGACCTGAGCATAGGTAGTGCCTTTCTGAAGGTGATACAGAATGTTCATGATTTAATTGGTCCGCACATCACATGCGATTCTAAATTAATTTTGAAATATATATTAATGGTTGAATTGGATAAGCTAAAAGATTAAAAGAAAATGAATTTTGAGGATAAAATTGATTTTTCTACAGAAAAAATTAGAAAATGGATAATTACTTTTGTTTCTATTAATGAAGAGAAGCTTTCCTCGCCTATGAAATTGTAAGAGGCTACATAAATTGAGAATCAAATATTCAATGAACATGTACAAATGAAAATTATAATTCCTCTAATGAAATATTTGATTAAAAGTATGTTGGAGAAATTCATTCAAGAAATCAAGAATCATAAAGATAATTGCAATAAAAAAATCATGGTCTATGCTTGGACATATTGTGAGCATTCTTGAATCTTCAAACATTAATTTTTCTATTTAATACTATATAATTATTCAGGATTGTTTGTTGTGTTATCATGACCTAAGCTAATTGTTGGATGAAATTTATTTATTTTCCTTGCAGGTACCTTTTTTCACATTACGGTTCATGAGATCCCAATCCTAGTCCTCACTTGGACGAAAGAATTTACTTTTATGATTCATTATCTCGATTTCGATGGGTGGTTTAGACACCAAACATTAAACTCTATACCAAGATTTTTTTGAATGGTTTAATACCTGAATGTAATTTCTATTAGATCATCCTTTGCATCCACACATGCCTCCCTTTTACCAGATAACTTTGTCTGGCAAATGAATTATCAATTATTACATTTATTTAATTTATTAATGAACAATTATTTCTTTATTTTTTGGAATTTTGGGAAAGATAGTTAAATAAAGAAAATTCCATAATGACATGGTGAATAAGCTATTGATATGAGGTATCAGAGGGTTTTCATTACTAATATAAGAAACCCCTACAATAAAGATCATTGAACACCATAAATTAGGGGTTGTGAAGTTCGCCATTTTTTTTTAAGAGTATTCACATAATATTTTTCATAAGATGTTGTCTAGATATGAATTCTATGGATTTTTCCAAAAAAAATTAATTGAACATAAGTTTGGATCAGTTTGAGGGGTGGAGGAAGCTTTCATTACGCAAAGTTTTGGATGTCAAAGTGAACAATGAAAAAAATCACCGCACCTCCAGAATCAACATAATTAAAGCTTATTATATGACAAGACTACATTGAAGGAACATTAAGGAAAGCCAAGCAGTAAAAATTTGCATATATGCAATGGCACATTTTCACCGATCCGAAATCTCAATCCTATGTTTTCGACCTATATGATGGCTTAAAAGCACAGTTTCCCCTGCATAAATATCCGAGTAAGATTTCATTATTAAATTGTCTTTTAATATTTATTTTTAACAAAAGCACTTACTTTTAGAAGAAAAAGAGGGAGGAAAGGCATGAGAGTGTTTTCCACTCCACATCAACATAATGAAATATTCCTTCGCATCTCGATGTGAATTCAAAAACAATTGTTGTAAAATAAGGATATCCATGCTTCTAGTTTTATGGAGGAAAATATGTGTGTAAGGATTTATTTGTGTTGAGTGCAAACATGCAAGTGATGGTAAAGTTAAAAATTCAAATATTCTTCTACGTACCTCTAGACAAAATTAACTAGAGGTATTCACTTATTAAAGTTTGGGACATGAAAAGGTTGGGACTTTTCTCAAGCAAATGCAATGGAAAATAGGGGATGTCTAGACAAATTAAATGAAAGGAGAAATTACCTAAGAATGGAAATGCATATCAGGTTATGTGGACTTGGACATTGACATTAAATTCTTATTTCAGTTTAAAGTTTTATAGATTGAGTTGTGTGGGAAAGAAGGTGTATGGAGTTGTTAATGTGTATGGAATGAAAGGTGTGCGGGAAAGGGGGTATTGTATAGAGAAATATTCAAATTTTAGTCTCCTACACTCCACGCAATGAAATCTTATTCCATACCTCCGCACTCTGCAGATTGAAAATTTATTCTAGATCTTGAATATAAATCAATATATTAATTTTTTATAAACCTTTTTTTGTAAGCCTTAATTAATTGAGTAAATTTCATAGTGTGGAGTGTGGAGGAACCACAATGAAAGATTATTCCACACTCTGCACAGTGAGAGCTTCTTCTACTCCTCCACATTATGCACAATGAAGGTTTCTTCTGACTCCTGGAGTGAAATTGATATATTAATTTTGTAAACCTTATTCTGTAAGTCTTAATTAATTTCCACAGTCGACACAATGAAATCTACCTGGGCGTCTCGAAGGTCATTCAGGCAAATTGATATAACGATTGCAAATTGTGCATATATCAAGGTTTCGTTTTCATTGTACATAGATGCAGAGGAATATTTCATTGTGTGGAGTATGGAGATGTGGCTTATCGAAACAAAGTGTTATCAAATAATGAAAAAACATGGAATCTCAAGAAAGAGGCAGCGACTATGTTGCTATGCAATTATTATCCTTTTCTTGGTTATTTGTTTTAATTAAATGTTTCCCTTTTTCATATTAGGTAAATGTCATAATTAACATTGGTGAAATTCACATTGCCTTATCTATAATCTTATGAAATTATAGAAAAGTTTTGTAATAAGATTTTTTTTTGGGAAAAAAAGTCAATAAACTTTAATAAACATTATATATTGATTTATATATAATTTTTATGTTAATGTGGGTTAAAATAATGTGAAAAATGTTATACCTATGAGATGTAGATTAGTTGCTTTTAATGGGTTCTTGTTTCTATGTAGTTTGAGGTTCAAAACTTACGACGAAGGGTTAAAAATGAAAGTCAATTTTGGGGAAATTAAACTATCTCAGAAGCCATTCAAACTTAGACCCTAGTCTAAATTCATCTTAGTTACACAAGAAAAAATATTATAAATGTTGAAATATAGATACATAAAATATTTTGTTTTATATAAAATGTTTTTTTTTAAATATAATAACTTTAAATACATAATATATGTTTATTTATATTTGATTCTTTTTCTCGTATATTCTTTTAGTTAATTTTAGTTAAACAAAAAAAATGGATATACAATAAATATGTGACTTGGAATTAAATGAAACTAGATAACAATAAAAAAAATTATGCTCCCAACCATTCATACTGGACAAAAAAATAAAAAAGACTTTTACGTTAAAAAAATAAAAAATAGCAGCTAAAAATTACAAATTCTAGCTTGAGTTACTAATAAGATTTTCACTAAAGAAATTATTAACCTTTTTTCCTTATAACCTAAATTCCCGTAAGTAAACACTCATTTTCATTTTCTTGTAAATTAATTTCATCATACACATCTAATTTTATCATCGGAAAAGAGTACTTAATTTTTTATTAAAAGGGCATGTGGTGTTATTACGATTTCATAATGTGATTTAGTGTCAAAAAAGCCATCGGAACGCATTGAGGGTGGAAGGAAACTATATTTTTTTTGTAAGGGGAAAAGGAATGTGGGATATTTTAAAAATTATCTCATGTAATTTTATTAATTTTAAAAGTAAACATTATTAATATAAACATACCAATTCTCTAAACGTGGTTTTATTAATTTTAAAAATAAACATTATTGTAAAATAGATAATCTTTTTGTGAAATAAATATAAATTTGATGAAAATATTTAAATTCCTTTTAATTTAATACTCAATTTTAAAAATCAATATATAATATATAAAATAATTATAGTATTTTATTTTTAAAAAAATTGTATTTTTTTTAAAACATTAAGATATAACATTTGTATTTAATAAATTACTAATATAAAAAAAATATGTTATTAAAAAAATATTTTTAATTTAAAATTACAAAATAAAAGCTATTTATTATATAATTTTAAAAAATAAATAATTCATATTCATAAGTCAGATGACACTCTCGATTGAATTCTAAACCTAGACTCAAACCATAAAAGAAGAAACAACTTTTTGATAGTAAGTGGAGTACAACATAATTAACTATTAAAAAGGCTCAAATTTCTCATATATATATATAACTTAGATTTTGAAAGTTTATAAATTATTATTAATCACAAAATATTATAAATTTTGATTTATTAATTAAATTTATTAAGAAATTTACTAATCAAATGTATTCATAATCGTAAAAAATCACATATTTATTGGTTTAGAATGAAAAGTTCATGGTTTTCTACCTTGAGAAGGAGGAAATGTCTTTAATTTCCTTAAGATTGACCAATTTTCCTCTATATTCTTGGACTAATCATTTAATTCTCTTGCACCCCTTTTCCCTATCCTCCTTTACCATCTTCGGGGTAATCAAGAAGTATTGAGCATGCACTCCTCAATGCAGATTTGAAGAACTCGAACCATATTGAGAATTATTTGCTTGATGGTCTCGCTTGGATTACAAATCTTTATGAAGGTGAGAATTTTCCATAGCAATCATGCATAAAACATCTAAATCCATTTCTTCTATGAGGTTTTCATTCTCATCCTCTTCCATTATTGAGTATTCGGGCTCCTCTGGCACATAATTTTGCAGATTACCTTTTATATTTTTTTTCTCCAGAGTTGTTGGAGGTGGACAAGACTTGGGAATACCTTCAACATCTAACTAGGGGGTTAATTGATTAATTTCTTCCACTATAATCTTGTAACATGAGGAGAAAGATGTGAACATGTTTCCAGATTTGGGTTCTTTACGGGAATTTTTCGTTCCCCGAGGTCTCAAATTCCTAGTCGTTTGGGAAATTTTCAAAAACCATCTTGCTACTTATGATTTGATTGATATACTAGTAACTCCAAATCCATTTTCCCCTTCAGGTTTCATTTAGTTTTTCTCCAACAAATTAGATACTTTTCAGAGGAAAATAATATGATGAAGTTGCATATTAGAGCATGATATTGAAATATTGTATGTATTCTACAATCCCGCTAGAGCTGACCTCATTATTTGGATCTTGCACTACTTTTGGTAGGAAAACCCCCTTGAATGTTTTTCATGAAATGCTTCAAGCAATGATTTTGAATGAAATCACCATTACCTCCTATTGAGCTTTGAAAAGGACACAAATGTTGAGGAGTTTGAGAAGGATTTCGAGTTAATGTAACATTCCTATGAACTCCTGAGACAATCTAATTCTCTAACATTCCTATGAACTCCTGATACAATCTAATTGTATGAAGCGACAGATCCCCATCCCATGAAACTAGGCATGGACAACTATACAAAAGAAATTGTAGTTGAAAACCTTATAGAAGTGTCCAACTAAAAATATTGATGTAATTTTATATATTGATATATTATATATTTTTTTTAAAGATTAATTTAAATTTTTTATATTTTTAATTTTATTTCAAATATATTTTCTTAATTAATTTTGTCTCAATTCTTGTTAAAAATTCTATATTTGTAATTTTAAATTATCAAAATTATATAATTAAAATGTTTTAAAAGTGTTAAATTCATCTGTATATTAAAAGTATAATTGAAATGATATAAAATTATATTTTGCAAATAATTATGTAATTAAAATTATATAAAAATTATATAATTATAACTTAAAATTAATAAAATTTCATATAAATAAACATTCTTTTTAAATAAATAAATATTTTATCATTTATATATATGAAAACATAATTTCTTTGGTTAAATAAAGTATCTAAGTTTGTTATGTAAAATAGTATACATAAAACACAATTTTTTTGGTTGAATAAAGTATCTAAAGTTGTGATGTAAAATAGTATAGGTAATTTAATTTCATTTCTCACCTTAACATATATTCACATTAATATTTCACATATGTCAAGTTAATTTTTTAATTGTTAATTTAATTAATAATAATATTTTTTTGGGAATCATTTTTTTGAGATAAAGAAAGAAAATGAAAGTCAATACACTAATATCTGTAGATATATAACTATAACATCAATATTTTTTAAATTAACATTCGATTAAAAAAATAAAAATTATTTCATCCAACCACCTAAAACAACCACAATTAACAACTAATCGCCCTACACAAATATTTTCAAACCAAACTTTCAAACCAAACCATATGTGTGAGGCCCTCATAATTCTCTCCATTTTCAAACCAAACCATATGTGTGAGGCCCTCCTAAACCTCTACATCGCAAACATTGATTACGACATTGATTACGAAATTCATGACGAAATTGATGCTGGGGCTCAACTTCATTCACAAACCTTAAGATTCAGATTTGAAGTCAAAGGTTAATTTTTGGTTGGACCACCCAATAATAGAGATATACAAGTTGAGGATAGTAGCCTACAACGAACCCAAACTTCCTTTCAGCATCAACAATATTTTGGACGTGAATTCATCACTTGCAGTAAGAGCGAGCTCACACACCGTGCATTCACAATTTCTTAATGTACCTAATTATTTCGACATGTTTTACTGTACAGCAAATTTACTCTTTATAAAGATTTGGATGTATTTAATTATTCGTTTATATTATTATCCTATACAGTATGTTGAATACGTTGACCAGTAGGAAGTTACTATATTAAATGATCGTTTAAAATATTTTTTATTTTAGAATAACAATTATATTATTATAATAATAATTTTTTTTGAATTTTTTTTAGTTATAATTTATGTAAAATTTTAAGATTTAAAGAAGAATTAAGTGAGTTTGATTTCGAATCGGTGAATAATGTAAATCTCATTTTATATAAATAAATTATTAAATAAATTAAAATGTAAATAAATATAATATATCTTTTATTTAATAAAATATTTATTAAAAATTATAATTTAATTAAATTAATAAAAAATCAATCATAAAATTTTGTGCATTCTAATGCATTTTAAAAATCAAACTAATAAATTTTAAAAAAAATATCAGAACAAAAATTTTATACTAAAAATAATGCATTCACTTTACTTCATTCATATCTAAGATTTAATTGTGGCCATGGCTATTATATTATATGACTACTTTGTGCATTTGTTATCTTTCTCCATGGAAAGCCACGACTGTATATGCTTATCACATTAGTGTTTCCTTAAGTGGGTCATCACTATTATATCAATAATGCCATATGATTTACCTCGCGAAGGAGGATGTAGATATTTGAGTGCTCTAAATTATTTAGGCTTAAGGCATTTTCATTGTGAGGTTTTCTTTATAGTATTTATTGTGGGTTTTTCTTGTTAACACTATTGTGAGGTTTTTCTTTACTAGGTTGAATGTGTTTTTTATTATGAGGTTTATCATCGTGATATTATTCAGATTGGTTGTCTTTCACAAAATCATGCAAATCATGAATATGTGTTTTTATCCCTCTACTAAATCTTGTACTTCTCTCTATTTAACTCTATGTTTCCCTCCGTTTAACTCCTTCACGGTCTGTTTTTGGAGTGCCTTTGCACAATTATTTACAAATACTAATGATATTTATTCTGAGGTTCCTCTTGCTAATACTATAGCGATTCCTAAGACAATACTCTAGAGATTTAGTTTAACGCCTAGTCAACTCTCAGTTTAACGTTGTCAACCAATGCTTCTTTTAACACCATCGGCATGCCTTTTGCACCCTAAAGTGAAAATGCTAATTAATCAGTTAGCTTTCCCTTCGACTAATATCTGAGACTATATCCACAATTTAGAGACTACATACCTAATGGAATGCTCATAACTTGCAACAAGGTTCTCTGTCTTGTTAATTACAAGTGGGATGGCCACGTCAAACTCTGTGTCTTTTTTTTTTCAACATGAAAAATACACTTCCGGTTTATATATTGTACCAGGGAAAAAGCTTTATATTGTTCCAATTACATGAAAGTGATTTCGATACATTTCCTTCAAAACTTTAAAAATTGGTCCATCCTAGATGGAGACTAATCCGGACAAATTACATAAACTTTCATCTTTACCTATTCTCCCAAAATCATTGCCAAATTGACTCCACTTGGTACATAAAATCCGATTCCGTCCAAATTCAAATTACAGCATACAAAAAGGAGCGTCAGATGAAGTTTACCTTCCCTTTAGCGCTAGGTCCAAAAGAGTTCTATAAGTCATAATGCATTTCACCAAAAATTCTGTTCAGTCCTCTTTTGGATAATTGTCCACTTCGTTATTCTTTTCTCTGTAAACATGGAAAAAAGAGATTGAGGTGAAATTCCATTTTAGTGCATAAATTCACTCCTGCCAGTGTGTTAAGTTCCTAGGGTTTAGGTTGGTTCCCATATTCATATGATCAATGATGACTATTGGAATCACCGTGAACCCATAACTTTTCCAGGTATAGCTGGCTAGAAAACCATAACAAACCCCAAAGAGCTATTAGTTACGCCCTCGTATTGGTTCCCCTCTCTCGATTCCAGTATATTTTATAATGGAAATCCAGCGAAACCATGAGCCAAGCACCACAACCACAGTATTGGTTTTGTGATGCCCCATTGAAAAATCCTGCAGGGTAGTGAATATCAAAAGGATGCAGCTTCTTCGACAAATCACAAGGAAGTTGTTTCTTTATTTTCATCTGCTCCATAGCGCTGATGATTTGTAAGCACATTTTTTGTGAAGTGCATGGCATCCCTTTGAAAATATTCTTTTTCCCTCCACATTAGATGTACGAGTGAAATAAGAACGGAATGATCCTAAAGAGTTTCTCCGAACTGTAATTATCTGCGAAACCGGGTCACGCTGTCGGGTACTTCTGGGAGTTTGAGTCCCTAAAATGTAGGAAGCAATGAGTCGAGGGGTCTCTTTTTGCAAAGAATAACTATAAAAGATATGAGATTGTCTCTTTATTCCTCCCCCATAAAATACACACCTCAGCCCATGCCAACTTTCTTTCTTTGTAAGCCTGGTCAAGTTTTTGTCTTCTTCACACTAGCCATATAAAAATTACCATACCACCGTAAGTTTACCTTCCATACATGATCTTTTAAACCAACTATCTCGGTTCATTTTCCATTTTTTGTTAAAATCACTTAGCCTCTCTAGCTTGGTTCCCTCCAAAGTTATTTCTTCCCAGTTAACTGCCTCTCTTCTCGTTCTCCATGCTTCTTATGGAATCTATCCACCATTTGCATCTAGTCCCATATCCCAGGCATCACCATATTTGACAAACTTACATATTTACTAGCCCCATCATAAAAAAATAGTTCTCTAATTATGCAATGGTTTAATAAGATCGTATCCCATGTGAACTACAAGACTACCCCACCGAATTTTATTATCTCAAACTACTGACCAAGAACAGGCTAAATTTTAGCATTTGTAAATGTTTGATTCACAGATTTTCCTTCCATCCCTAATAAGAATTTCTGCTCTTTTTGTCCAATATTTTTATGTTGATGATTTTGTTCTTATACCCATCTATGTTTAGGAATCATGATATTGATTTGAAAAAGAGAGACTCTGCTGTAAATTTGCCGAGGATTCTCTATCCATTCTTTTGGTTTAGTTAGACAATCCATAATGGCCAAATGGATGGTTCTCAAACCTTTTCCCCATTTCGTATAAATTCATCACCTTTCCGATCTTATCGAGTTTTGTTTTGGGTCAGTAGGTGTCTAACACTGTGGTATTTGGATAATAATTGCCTACCAAAATCATTTCCGATAACCATTTTGAAGACTAGCTATTTATCTTTTTCTCAAATTTATGGATTAACCATTTCTAGTATTTTGCCATGTAATTCATGGGCTTCATCTTGAAACCCAAGTAAGTCAATCCCCCTTTCAGAGGCAAAATTTTCTAGTTGAATAAACACGGAATGAAAAGATGACACATCAATTATGAGTCATGAATAATCCTTAGCCAGCTATATGCTTGGACGAGTTCAATGCGATGGGCATAGCATACTTGGCTCATAAGTCATAACTCATGACCCTCATATCCTTTCTATTTGATTTTAAGTTTGGATTTTCAAACACACTTGCTTTAAATTTGGATTTCCAAATTCACTTCCTTTCTATTTGTTTTTGAATTTGGACTTTTTAAAATTTCGAAAAAATTATAATTAGTAATTGTATGTGAAGCTTGGTTCAAAATATACCATTAGACTTTTAACCAATAATATATAAAGCTTTTTATCCTGAGATGTATCATATGAAAGTAAACTTGATTATAGTGTGTTATTTTACATCATGTAAATTTTGTTACACCGTATTGTATAGTATAGTATATATGTAAATTTTGGTATGATGTGTTTTATTTCATGGTTATAAATTTTGTTGTAGTCTGTTATATTATATCATGAAATTCTATTACACTACAATGTATTTGATAGATGTAAATTTGTAATTTTTTAAAGCTATATGTTATATAATTGAAAATGTTTTTATTATGGAATTGTGTGGTGCATTGGAAAATCTTTTGATCTTACTATGTAGTATCACGCTAAAATCTATTTTATTATTAGATATCACTTTGTATTATATAAAAATTTCTATTTTTGTGATACATTGTGTTTCTTCAAATGTCTCTTCATTGTGACAAAATTTTTAGTGCATCACATAAAAGTCCTAGTGTGTAGATAGTCACGATTTAATTAATGGTTGTATAAGGCATTCATTCATGGGAATTTTCCTTCATTGTTTTTCATTTTTTGAAGGTGAAATTTGAGTCATTTTATGATTGGAATTTTTCCTTTCATACATTGTATGACACTCAAAATTCCTTTGTTGGCAAAAAATATGTCAAATTGAAAATTTTCTTGTCACAATGCATTGTATTTCACTCAAAGGGTTTTAGCATGACATGCCTTATCATATGCATGTCTATTTTTACCATGACAAATCACATTGCATACAAGTTTTTATTTTTGTGGTACATTTGTAACATATTAAATTTTTCTTCACCAGTCAAAAGCATTGAGAATGGCTTGCTTCATAAGATATCATTTCACACTAAAAGATGTTGTCACAACATAGCACATATTGCATTTCATTAAATTTTTCTTCACCACAACAAAAAAAGTGTTGCATTGCATGAAATCCCTAGTTCACATGGATGATTCTCATTGAATATATGGTATTTTGATGAATCATATCGTGCATATCAAAAGAAAGGTGACATATCGAAATTTTCTTGTATAAGATGATAACTAGTGCACATGGATGGTCTAGAATAGGCCAATGGTTATTTAACAATATCAATGGTCCTCCCATTGTTAGTGATGCATCAAAGGTCACGACATCAATTTTATAACGGAAATTCCTTACGATAAAATAGGGAGACACATTGTTGACTAGAATTAACCATGGTGTATTGTGTTTGGATATGGGTTCCCATGGTTAATTATGGTCGA
Source organism: Pinus albicaulis (assembly GCA_034641835.2). NCBI lineage: Eukaryota > Viridiplantae > Streptophyta > Pinopsida > Pinales > Pinaceae > Pinus > Pinus albicaulis. Next base: position 673,632,025 of record CM076581.1, read on the forward strand.
ATGTAGTTGAAATTTCGTTGATCATGGTTGAATATGGTTTATTATGGTTGACTATGGTTGAGAATGCTTCACCCTAGTTTACTATATTTCACCATGTTTTACCATGGGGGATTTCATTTCAGTTTGGATGCATTTGTGTCACGGGGGCGTCACTCACAAACCAATATTATATCACGTGCGTTCATATTGGGGTAAAAAAAATAAAAAAATAAAAAAATATTATATTGCCTATATAACTAAGGGTGAGTGGGTTTTTATTTATGATATAAAAATATAAATATTTTGGGGTAATTTTTATTATTTTTTTGGGCCAAGTGGGTAAATGAGGCCGTGGGAAGACAAAAAGTGTAGAGGCGGTGGGAGGAGAGGGTTTTCTGTTCGACTGTTATGGTTCCATTGTTCTGGTTACTACCAGTGGGGACGAAAGCTCCATTTCTACTGGATGTCGGAATCGAATGGGTAGAAGAAGTTGCTGGAATGTATAAATTAGACAGAGTGCAAGCCATCACTATTTACAGAACCAAAACTGTGAAAATACAGAATGAAAAACCCAAATTAATACAAATTCCACACATTTTCTTAAACCTAGCTTTGCACATAATTCGCAATCGCAGAATTTTTCTTCGAAATCCATGGAAATAGCAGATGTTGAAGACATCGTAGCCTGCCTTTGAAAGCTTCACAGTTGTTAACAGAACTGGAAGGTGGGAGAAGAGCATTAGGGAGGTAATATCGCGCTTCGACTGGAGGAGCGGGGTTAGGGAGGTATTCACTGGCTTTGACTGGAGGTATTCTCAGCTTTGACTGGCTTCGATTAGAGTTTAATATAGTAGGTTTTGACTGGAGGTTCAAGATATAATTGTAGTAGGAAATTCATAGATAGCGCGAGTGGTCCTGGTAGCGAAGGCAGGGTTTATTGTTGTGGTATGGTGTTGATTTGGGGAAGATCATGGGGATTCAATGTTCAGAAAATAGTGAGGGGGATTCAATGTTCAGAAAACAGCGAGGGGTAGTGCACCCTCAGAGTATCTATGGATAGAGGTGGGGTTTACTCATTGTATGGGATCCAAGTACCTTGAGACTAAGACTAAAGTCGAACTACATCAATCACCTTCAGACTAATACTAAAGTCGAACTACATCAATCGTGGTGTTTCTTTACATGGTCAGTATTATGCTAAGATTTGGGCCCATATGCAAGTTGTGAGGGAGTGGTATCCTTGAAATTTGAAGATCGACTCTGCAAGAGAAAGACCTGGAGATCAACTCAGCAAGAGGAAGAAAATGGATCAGCAAGAGATCTACTGAGCATTCGAGCAGATCGACTCAGAATTCAAGCAACTTTCCATATCGTGCCAAGAACTGCAAAAACAGGTGACTAGTTTCCACCTTATCCACCGAACAGGACAGCCCAAACCAGGCTTTGTTTCAGATATTTAAGATTAAGGATATGGTTTTTTTTTATATTTTTTTATTTATCTGATTATTTGTTCTATCTTTATTTGCATTATCACGTGCATCCAAACAACTCAGAGATAGCTTAAGAATACATTGGTAGTATAGTTTTTATGCCAAAGAATTGTGACAAAAAAACCCAAAGATAGTTTAAAAGGACCAAAAATAACGGCCATTATCTCATTTCGAAATGGTGTATATATTTGTTAGCCATTGTCTGTGTTTCTACATGAACACTACAATGTTGCCAACATGGAGGGAAAGTGAGACAATGGAACTATTATTCAACCAACACATTGCTGATGCCACATCCTTCTACTCACCCAAATTCTCAGTTGAAATTTCACCCTCGAATTCCTTTTGACAGTGACCCATAACATTTTGTAGTTTAGCATCTTGCATCAGCCCCGAAGAAACAATATCTCAGGTCTAGCAAGAAGAGAACTTGTACTTTTAGATTGAGAAAAAACAAAACCATTGACTGAGATGTTAGATATGAAGATGGTATTTAAAGACCTGGGAACTATTCCAAGGCTTGTATTCGGCCATTTATTATTAACACAGGCATTGTGATTTCAGCATGCAACCTTTGAATGGAATGGAACAATTAAACTATGGCCCTTTTCATCACTTTGTAATGCAGTTAGAAAAGAACATCGTGGGCACTTACAATGTTGGAAAATGCAACATCAGGGTAATAGTTAGATTCGTGGTCCTGATCGAAGTGTTTTTCTCCTTTTTCAAGCTGGTTGTCCTTCATTTCTCTACTATTACTAACAACAGTGACAACAATCTCCCGAATTTTTGCAACATGATAAGACAATATATTTTTGGCTGTTGAAGCATCATTTGCAGAGAAGAAGGTGCCTCTTGAGCTTGCAGCTACCAATTGTGTCTGCTATAAATGATTGTCAATTTTTTTTTTTTTAGATTGGAGGGTATAGAATATAGAGTATATGTCAAATCTCTCAATCACATAATGTGCAATTATATTAAAACACTGTATGCAATAAATTTAACATCAGTAAATCAAATAGTTAATACCTTCATCACTGGCTTATTCCATAAGTTTTTAGTACTATTGTTCTCCATGATAGATAGAGTTCTAGGATGAAGCAAAACTGAGGGTTCTCCTTCAAAGTCCTTTCGAAAGTGACCCAAGAGATGCTGTAGTTTATTATCTTTCAGACTTATAAGAAGAGAATCCCCATATACTGTAAATTGAAAAGGAAATACTAGGGAGCACTTACAATGACATACATTTGATCATTGTACTGCTGCTTCTGCTCACTTCTTATCACTCTATCATGGACACCTTTAGTTTCCCTAGAAGTTGAATCGACACCCTACCTGTCAGAGTTTTGATGTGTGATATTAGTAGTATAATAGTAGATGTTGCTTCTCTAAGTTGCACTGGCACCAGTGCCTTTGGTCGCACTATCACAACTCGGTGGCATAGGCTCTAAATTCTACACCTGCGCTTTGCTCTTTACAGTTTGTATCCTCCATGATGGAATTTTTGTGCACTGATGTGAGTATCCTAATTTGCTAATCTTGAATGGGTATTTGATTGTAAGTCAAATGGTATTATGTCCACAATACAACCTGTAGTATCTTCCATTGTGATCCTAATACCTTGTAATTGTAGCGTTAGATAGATCTCATTGTACCATAGGGAATATGAGTCCACACATATAATATAGTGTATCACTCATTTCATTGTTCCCCAAGCAGGTCATTACAATGCAACGTGATATATGGTATATTTCCCAATGCTTCTAAAATTTTTTGACAAACCACCTTACCACTGCCTTTTATCATCATTCTTTGAGAATTTAATAGAGCATCTTCACATGAGTTGATATAGTGTTACAAGATCAATTGTTGTAGAGTGGCCACACACTCCATTGCATTATATTGGCTTGCGTAAGAACATATATCCATTTGCACTATATGGTAATATGTACATGGCCCTATTGTAGTATATTCATTTGCACTCATCTCAACACCCTGTAACATATTTTTTTCCATTATGTGCTAATCTTTTGACTGAGTCTTAGTGTATGTTGATCATTCCAAACATCTTTTGTCTTTCCAATATGTTGATTAGCCAGCCATTTTGAAAAAGTCCTTTAATTCTTCCTTTTCGATTTGGTTTTCCATTTTTAAAGGTCAAACCTTTAGTGATCAAAAGAAAAGACATTTGCACAATAAAGTATCATATATCTTTGCATGTTTTGTAGTCTATTCCTTCTTCAACATGCTTGCATACATATTTCAACTGTAGTGTTTTCCTTTGCAGCATTATAATTCCTCCAGCGTAGTCCACAAGCTTCCATGCGCTTGTTATTTGGTTCGACATGCCCTAGGTAACCATCATCACAACATAGTGAAAATATGATACCTGCAAAATTCACATTAAAATAATCCTTTTATGAATGGACTAATATGTCCTTTTGTTGTGCATTATCAACGAACCGTGCATATAGTCGATACAAGTCTTATAGGGCACATAATCTCTATCTTATTCCTAGAATGATCTTCTCTTGGCCGCACCATGTCCTTGAATAGAAATTGGTTACACATAGATTTATCATCTAAAAGATTATGAGTCTCAAGTGGATTTACAACAATAAGCTTCAATGCATGATGGCAACATTTCCCTGTGATGACGCTTTTAACCTTGTATTTCTTAGATGCACTAATCATTTGTAACTTTGAAAAAAACCTCTCATCACCTCTTTTATGCACTTATAACAATGATATGCATCCCTTCAAAATTACTTAGGCAATGTTTCACCACTATCACAACATACTTATGTCATTCTCTCAATTCCCTCAATCTTCAAAAGTCCTTGGCATATCTTTTGGATCATCAATAACTTTCACCTCACAACGATAACCTGATTCAAAACTAATGCTAATTAAAACCTCACATCAATCTGATCTTTTCTCTTGCATGATCCGCAAATTCATTTAATCATGAATTTTCTTCGTGTTGCACTTTTTCCTTTCTTGCTAGCATTTTCTCGTCAATTTACATAATGCAAAGGGTAAAATTTGTCAATTAACCACACAAATTGCCAAAATTTTCCTCTTTTTGTCTTTTGTTGGTTTCAAGTATATGTAAAATTAATTTGGAAGGTATATCATACACAAACCCATTACACATCATAAATGATTCGCAACTAAGCATAGATAATTGAAGAAAAGGAATCTACATTTTTTTTTAACTACACTAGTAGCTATAGAGATATCTATCTCATATCGTTCTCTTGGACTCAACTCTTGGGATTTGTGTCCCATGTACCTCTATCATACATGTTCTTCTATATTGAAATTAAACCCTTGGGATGTGTATCACATGACTTTTCATTTTCTATGTCCCTTTATCATACATGTTTTTCTATATTGAACTTGATCCTTAGGGTGTGGCTTATGACATTTTTTAAGCATTCTATAAAGAAACTACCACCTATATTTTCAAATGCTCAGGATTAACCATACCTGACTATGGCTGGAAGGTTGGAACCTACAATAATTTGTTGGTAGGGCTTCCCATTTAAGAAATACTAATAAATATTTAAGAAAACGAATTAGGAATGTTTTTCTTTCAATCAATCTGGGCTACATTTAGATCTTCATATGCTACGATTTCTAGCCTATTTGTGGCTAAGAATGCAAGAAAAGATGTTTTAAACTCTAATCTAATACTAAAAATCAATTAAAGTTAGAATTTAGGTTTTATGATTAAATAATGGGAGAGGAATAGTGCCTACTATATTTTTTGGTTATATGGGGTCGAATAAGGATTACCTTGAAGAGATTTAAGTAGATCTGGGGTGATGAATATAGGGTTGTCCATCAAAAACCCTAGAAGATCCATCTAGTGCCTTACAAACTTCAAGAAAATTCAGGGGAAGACTAATGATGGTTGGAGAACATGCTACATGGTCTTGAACACGACCATCATGATTTCCAAAATGTTGTGGCTGTGAAAATACATCTTGCTATTATGCTAGATATTTCACAAAAAATCTACTTCTGTGAATGTCAGTATGCCATGAAGCCACCTTGAAGCAACATAAGTGGAAAAATTGTTTGTAAAAACATAAGCGAATTTTACATCCAATGGATGTCCCTTTTCCATGAGGATTGTGACTCCAAGTGAGTTTAAACATAATCATAACATAAAATATTCACAACTTCCTCAATACTTTTCAAAATCATTATTATGATACCAATTCATAAATGGCATAAAAATTTGGCCTCTCATGGCAGAATTCAATCTAGTTCCTAGGCAAGGAAAAAATTTCCTCCCAAGATAGAGCTTTCATATGTATGGAAGGAAAAAATCTTGAGGGCATAACACCTACGATACTACATAAAATCACTTTTATTAGCCCAATGTTGAAATGGAGCCAAAATTTTGCATCTTGCAATTTGATTGTAATCCACCACAATAGTGAAAAAATATGCATGTCACAATTTTTTGGTGGCTGAAGGGAGTAGATCTAGTGGAATTTGAAAAGTATAAAACCTCAATGAGGCAAGTTATATAGCCCTTGATTGTAAAAACCCACCATTGTTAGATTTAGTAGCAGTGTGAGATGGAAACCTTAAGAGGTGACTAGATCTACAGGATGTAATCGTTGTATTACAACAAAAACTAGTGCAACCCTCTCATCTCATTTTGTAAATAAAATAACAGAGACCTATAGCTAGTAATTTGGAGAGATTGAGTTCTTTGTTATCTTTTTGAATTAGAGTGATGAAGGTAGCATTTATGGTTGGAAAGGAAACTCATATTTAGTGTAACTTTTATTTTAATACCTAGACCTCATTTTTAATGGTGAACCAAATGTGGTGGAAGAAATTTGTTGTGAAAACGTGAGGAATTGGAGATTTTCTGTAATGCATATCTATGACATTCAATTTTACATCTATTGAAGTGATGGGTCTCATGGGACTGGCAGCATGTTCTTTCAAGATTAATTAGGGAATGTGTTTGGTGATCATGTGAATGGCAATGAAACCGTCCTATTTGAGTTTTGAGAGGAGAGACCTGAAAAATTTTGTTGGTTTGTGATAAATATGTTGATGATAAGTTAACTTATTACCTTGATTGTTCTTGAGATGAGTAATTCTATTACAATTTCAATGTCAAATCATTAATTTGTGGAAGAATTTCGAGTTGTGTTCTCCTTCTTGAGTCATTGCACTTGTGATTTATACCAGCAAAGTATTTTTTCTTGTTGATGTCACTCACTAGGGTGGGTGAAAAAATGTTTCTCTTGGCCAACAAGGGATTCTTCTCTTCCACGAATAATTTGTTTTTGAATGCATGCCATTCTTGATTCTAGATCTTTTGGGCTTCGAAAATGTCTAAAATGACTATCATGTTCCATGTCTTGAGATGTTGTTTGAGGTTTTTAAGTCTTTGTTGGAAATGATAAATTAGAGTCCTTTTGTGTATGACATCTTGATTCCACCATTGATTGATGTTCTTATAAATGTATGGGAGGGAAAGCCAAAAAATTTAAAATCTAAAGGGCTTTTTGATGGGGATACTTGGGTTGTCAAGAGTGACGGATATGGGCCAATGATCTAATCTAGTTGAAGGGAGAATATTGGTGTGTATACCTTGACAACAGAGAATTAAGAATTCTAAAATCAAGAAATATTCCAATTTCAAACTACATGTTGTGATCCCCCACATTTATTGTTACAAGAATTGAGCCCATTGAGGGTTTCCACATCAATCAGTCTCATATCACTGAGAAAGGTGTTGAATTCTTCATTATCTTGATCATGTCTACAAATTTATCCTTTTTCTTTTACTCTAAGGAAGAAATAAGGTTGAAATCCCTTCCTAGAATCTAATGATAATTTCCATTGAGATGTACAAAGTTGGCAAGACTCTGCAAGAATTTGTGTGTTTCCAGAAGAAGATGCACACCATATACATTGGTGATGAATGCATTTTATGAGGATCACGAGGTAAAATTGAGCGATTAAACTTATTTCTATGGCAAATAAATTGTGAAGTAGAATCATGTTTAGATTCCAAATAATGACAATGTCACCAACCATGCCTTTGGCATTTATGGTTGTCAATTTGCCCTTTTTCCAAAAAAAATTGAGTAGGGTTTCTATCATAATACTATAACTTTTTTTTTCTTCTTGAAACATAAGAGTATCATGTGATTCAATACATATCTTATTGTGTAAGAGTAATTTCTTGCTTTTAACATTAATTTCTCATATATTCCAAGATATCACATTCATTGACCAGAGGTATCTCTCTAATAATAAATGCAGATTGGTCTTGTGACCTCAACGATTATCATCATGCAAGAGTTATTTTAGATTTTTTATCCTGTTGGGTTGAATCCTAGGGCAAAAGAAGAATTATGAGATGGGATATTGGCTGAATTACATTTCTTGCTACCCTTTATGGCTTGCTGAATTTGATTTCTAAGGATTGATTGTATGTCCTTCCATGATAGGCATCCGCATTTTTAGGAATATTCCCTGCATACACAGAAACAATTTCCTGCACCAAATACTATACCATTTAGACTAAACTGCATCTAGATCAACCTTTTAAGTTTTATGACCATTCCTCTAGGGTAAAATAATCCCCCAGTCTCTATAATAGGAAATTTAATGAGGTCATATAAACTTTAATCTCGAAACCTGGAGCTTGTGGCATAACTTGTTACTAAAATGTTATTTTGGCTAGAACCATTTCAATAAAAGTATACTTAACTGACTCCCCCTTTATTTTTCTTACATATTTTCATTATTATTTCTTTTTTTGCTGCTAAGGGTTTAAGGTACAATTGCATGATGAAGTTTTGTGGCGACAGTCATCACTCTCCTGGACATATACAAGGGTGTAAGTGGTGATTTCAAACTCCTGAAAATTATCCCTCTATCTAATTATCCATGTGTTTTACAACCTTGAAGGTCTAAATCCAGTATGGGTTTCAGACATTAATCCCAAGTTAGAGCCTATACACAATCAGTAGTTTAGGATCAACAATCATTTTTAAGCCATTTTCTGTTCTAACAGTTAATAGACCCCTAGATGAGGTAGATATTCTCATTATGTGGAACCTTCTTTAATTTGTATCATACTAACAAATCTCCTTCTTCTTATGTATGTAAAATAGAGGGTTCCTCAGGGCAAGGAGGTCAGTCTATAGCATAGATCTTATTAAGCAAATAATTCACCTTCATATAAATTCATTGGAGTTGTCCTGAAGCATATGTGAATTATACTTTGTGTGTTTGTGTATATATATATAGGATCTGACAGAGCTATTTAGGAAACCTTCATTTGAAATCTGAAGGCTGTGCTATGAAATTTCCTTCGGTCTACTAGCATTTATAACAATGTGATGGTCTCTCTTTCCCATGAAACATGACTTAAAAGAACAATTCAGAGAAGTGTTACTCAAGCAAGCCTCAAACTTGTCTTCAAGGGGTCTTCAACAAGTCTCTTCAAGAGCAGCTCCAAAGTCTGCTTCAAGTTTAGTCTTCAATCTAGCTTTGGTAGGTTCTCAACAAGCTTCCTATTTAACTGAATGAATGACCCAAATTCCACAAGATAATTTTTCAAAAATGGCACAGGTCTGAGATGTTTAGTAGTCACGGTTCCAAGTTTAGGCTTTAGCTTCTTGTGGTGTCTTAGCCGTTGGTGCTTCAAATGTAAAACTAGGGAAGGGCTTCTAACAACCAAGTCTGCTCCTTCCAATTGGCTTCCACGGGATGCAATATGATCCTCCTAGCAACAAATTCAACTCAAAATCATCCACATAACTGTACTCATGAGCTGATGCACCTACTGTAGAATATCAATCTGGTTAGGGCATCATTTCAGTCCATGACAAACCTCTCTTACCACTGCAACAATCCTCAAAATCAGTGTGACTTCCTTTCCTTGTTTAGATGCCCCCAACGCTGCCTATTCCCTTATCTCTGAGCTTGGTAATAGGCCTTACGACCCCTCCAACAAGCCCATAATAGGGCTCTGGTTTCTCTTCTATCTCATAGAGCCTACAACCCTCCAAAATAAGGAAAATTGTACCCTAAAATATGCACCAAACAACACAGAAATAATTCGGATAACCTCTGCTGTACCTCGGCCTCAAAGTCTTCTTATTCTCTTTGATAATTTCCTTCTCGACCTCCTCATTTTTCTGTCCACTTGTTTCTGAATTCTTCACCAATTCAAGCTCCACAAAACTGTCCACACACCAAGCCGAGGAGACATGTTAAGACGGAGGGTGTAGTCCATTCACAGGAGACTTGTCACAGGTTTGCTGTAGGTTGAGTGATAGGTTTTTAAAGCTAATCAGAGCTTCTATAGTGATAGATGTTTTGGTCTTGAATAATAATTCAATCACAGAAAATTACCCCAACCTTCTAAAATCAACCCAAACTTCTTTTCTCGTCCTCTTGTTGCTGTTCCTTGTCTTCTTAGATATCTTCACCGAAAATCCTTGGTCAAATGAATGGTTCAACACTCCTTTTTATACGAGTCTGACGTTGAATTGAAGGCACACTTCTTTCTGGAGGAAGATTGACATGAAGGACAAGCACATGTCTTTCTGAAGGCTGACATGAAGGACAACCTCTGCTGTACCTCAGCCTCAAAGTCTTCTTATTATCTCTGATAATGTCCTTCTCGACCTCCTCCTTTTTCTGTCCACTTGTTTCTGAATTCTTCACCAAGTCAAGCTCCACAAAACTGTCCACACATCAAGCTGAGGAGACATGTTAAGATGGAGGGTGTAGTCCATTCACAGGAGACTTGTTACAGGTTTGCTGTAGGTTTAGTGATAGGTTTTTAAAGGTAATCAGAGCTTCTATAGTGATATATGTTTTGGTCTTGAATAATAATTCAATCACAGAAAATTACCCCAACCTTCTAAAACCAACCCAAACTTCTTTTCTCGGCCTCATATTGCTGTTCCTTGTCTTCTTAGATATCTTCACCAAAAATCCTTGGTCAAATGAATGGTTCAACACTCCTTTTTATATGAGTCTGATGTTGAATTGAAGGCACACGTCTTTCTGGAGGAAGGCGAATGGAAAGTGTTAATGTTAGGATGAATAATGATTCCAGCTCCAACTCATTCATGCTTCATCAAATGAGCACAACTGAACTATTTCAGAGCGCCATTGATGGGTCACATGATACCACAATGTCTGAATAGTTAGCAGTTCACCAGCAGCGATAGCTCCCAAGTCTTGAGTATTCCAAACTTTGTAGTGGGTTTGAATAATATTGTCAGTGATTTCAAACATATCCTATTCAAGAAGGGAGTTAGTATCGTTGGGGTTGAATGGATGGGTGGAAGCGAAAAAACAACCATTTCATTAGCCCCTTGCAACGATCCCGAAGTCAAAGGTAAGAAAAAATCCCCTATTTTAATTGTCATACCGAGCTTCCATATTATTGCTTCCCTTTTCATTTTTTCAGTGCTTATTCTCATTGTGATTATCAAATTTCTTCCAAAACAATATAGTTTTCATAACTTTTGCACGGTCTCCAAATGTAATGGGCCTTTTGGAGGTTATGTGGAATAAAATAATCAGAGGTCGAAGGCCTGTTTTTCAGAGCATCGAGGATGTGCACAACCAACTGTAGAAGAAACTCAGTTTACAAGGAAACCCACAGATGTTGGTGATTTTGGATGATGTTTGGTCAAAATCAGATGTGGAACAGTTGTTGTTTGAAGTAGAGGGTTGCAAAACGGTTATCACAACCAGGCAGGATCTCGCTATTCCTCAAACAAACAGCAGTCACGTGTATAACGTGCGCATGTTGCAGAAGGCTGATGCCCTGTCTCATTTCTGTTTTTGGGCCTTTGGACAGTCTCCGATTCCAACAAGAAATGATGAAGTTGTTGTTAAACAGGTATGAATATGACATACTATTCAAAATCTCATACCCTAACTGCTTGTTTCTCTATCCTGCACAAATTCTTTGCATCCTATTATACAGTGTTCAAACTCAGATTGATTTTATGCCCCTTTAATAGATAAATGGTTTTATAGGTCTAAAATCGGAGAGTTAACAACTCCAGAAATTTTTTTAATGCTCTATATTTCTGGAGAAGATTAACATGTTTAACTACTAAAATATTTTTTGGTTGAAGCAATCTGTATGGGTTTACCACTTTCCCTCTAGGTGATTGGAAGATCTTTGTGCAATGAGCCATAGCTAGTTTGGGAAATTGCTAAGAAGAAAATTTCAAGAGCAGAATCTATATCGAAACATCATAGAGAGGATCTGCTCCATTTCTTGGAAACAAGTATTGATGTCCTTGATGATGAAACAAAGGACTTTATGGACTTGGGGGCATTTCCCAAGGGTAGAAAGATTTGTGTAGATTCATTGCAGGATATTTGGGTATATGCCCATGGAATGGATAGGAAAGATGCTTTTGTGGTCTTGTTAGAACTTGCAAGTTGAAATCTCCTAAATCTCACAAGCGATTCAAGGTGAGGAACTTGCTTAGATTTGTTGCCTTCAATAAATTTGTTGATTGTTTTTTTATTCTCATTCTTCATATTTGTATCTCAACTTAATTTTAAAGTCTTTTATGAGCACCAGCTTTGCAAAAAGTTTAGGCAAAAAAAATCAGAAATCAAGAAGGTAAGATAAATCAATGTGTTAGCTGGTAAAGATAAAGGTGTTTTTCAGATCACTACCTTTGGTTAATAAAACACTTTAAGGATAGTTTTTTTGCACAAGAATGATGGCTAATATTCTCTAGAATTTATGAATAATAAGAGGCCACTTGGGGCAAGATCTGTTATTTCTATTATAGACAATGAGATTGATTATTAGACACTTCAAAAATTTACTGTATAGCTGACAGTTACATGCTATTTGTCTATTTGTGAGAGAACTGGAAATTTCAGATTTTGTAACTTGGTCAAGCAGTAGCTGTGAAATAAATCACATATATATGTACAAAACTGGCATTGGAAAAAATGAGTGAAAATTTACGTTTTATATGTATTTTATCTTCATGCAATTTTTTTTTACAACTTTGTATTATTCCTTCTTTTTCCATACTAATATATGTATTGTATGCCATTGGATGCAAGCAAAGCAGAACATCATCTATTTTTTTTTCAATGTCTTTGGAGCATAAGATAAAATGCATTTTGTTTTGGGTCAACTGTGTGGATGTCAAAGACACTTAGATCTTTGATGCTCATCAAAGAATGGCTTAACATTCATGATAGAGGAGAGGTTCATATGAAAAAAATGCTAGAAATGTGATTGATTATTGGTTATGTTTAAGAGAAATGTTCTACACTAGCATGCTTTCTAAAATTCATTTATATTTGCTCCATGCATGAAGCTTCAGGAAACTACACAATCTTCATCTGGAGAAACTAATGTCAAATTTCAGATAACGAAAGACACTTTGGAGGCCATGTTGAGATCTATGTACTACATAAGAGACCAAATGTCTAATGTTGTAAGTAGATCCAATTATATACTGCAATAAATTTCATAAATTTAGAAGTTAGAACATAATTATTCATATTTCTATAGTGTAGTTTTTATTGGTCTTATTAACTAGTTGACTGAATTGTTAATTTCAACCTACTCCATAGTTTTTCTGAGACTTGCCATAATAGGTCTACTTCTACGTGAACTTCTTACAAGACTACTATGTAATGAAATTCCACGTGTTTGTTTTCAGGGTGCAACTTCAAGTGGGCGGCATTGAGGAAGGGCCAGCAATAATGTATTTGAATATAGCAAAATCATTAAATGTATTTGGTCTGGATTTTGAGACATGAAAAGTGAGAATTCATTACTTAATGAATATTTCAGTGAGTGGGTGGGAAAAAAATTCAATATGAATGGTTAAAAGAGGGAAAGGGATAGCGTTGTACTTGGGCCACTTTCGTGTAATAAGAGTCTCATGACACTTAATAGTTACTTGAGCTTGAAGTTATGGTTTCTTCCTGTTTGTATAACCAAGGGTTTCCCCTTATTTCATAACTCATTACTTTATCAATACAATTAACAACCTACATTTCATAGCTCTTCCTCGATATTATTTGGATGCCTCTAAACATTGTTTTTCTTGCTGTCATTTTCTACTTATTTGGGGTTTATTGTTATTTTATTTCTTCTTGTACTATTGTATTTGCAATGAGAAGTTATAATACAATTATTCAATTAGTTTGACTACAAGAATAATCTGTTATTATTTCTACTTATTTTGGGGTTTTATTTTTTATTTTCATTTCATTCTTTATTACTATTGTAGTTGCAATAGTAGTGCAACTTTGTATACATACAAATTGTTTCCACGAGCTACAAGGTAGAAGATTTTGGCAAAATTCAATGTGAATGGTTAAAATACGAGGAAAGGGATAAGCGTTGCATGTGGAGCCACTTTCATGTAATCAGTCTCTCTTGACATCTTCAGTTCACTTGAGCTTGAAGTATAGTTTCTTCCTTAGCTTTTGTATAACCAAAGGGTTTCTCCCTTCTTTTGTAACTCATTACTTGATCAATACAATTTAACCTACATTGCGAGCTCTTCCTCGATATTATTTTGATGCCTCTAAACATTGTTTTCTTGTTGTCATTTTCTACTTATTTGGGGTTTTGACTCTTATTTCTTCTTCTTGTACTATTGTAGTTGCAATAGAAGTGCGGCAAGAATTGCATACAAATTGGTTTACGAGCTACAAGGATGTATCTGTTGTCATTTTCTACTTATTTGGGGTTTATTGTTATTTTATTTCTTCTTGTACTATTGTGGTGTAGTAGTGCATCTTTGTATACATACAAAAGCTTGTTTCACAGCCTCTGAGCGAGAGATTTTGGAAAAAAATTCAATATGAATGGTTAAAAGAGGGAAAGGGATAGCGTTGTACTTGGGCCACTTTCGTGTAATAAGAGTCTCATGACACTTAATAGTTACTTGAGCTTGAAGTTATGGTTTCTTCCTGTTTGTATAACCAAGGGTTTCCCCTTATTTCATAACTCATTACTTTATCAATACAATTAACAACCTACATTTCATAGCTCTTCCTCGATATTATTTGGATGCCTCTAAACATTGTTTTTCTTGCTGTCATTTTCTACTTATTTGGGGTTTATTGTTATTTTATTTCTTCTTGTACTATTGTATTTGCAATAGTAGTGCAGCTTTGTGATGCATACAAATTGGTTTACGAGCTACAAGGCTTTATCTGTTGTTTTCTACTTATTTGGGGTTTATTTTTATTTTATTTTCTTCTTTACTATTTGAGTTGCAATAGTAGTGCGGCTTTTTGTCTTGCCTCAAATTGGTTTACAAGCTACAAAAATTTGAGATTTTGGCAAAATTCAATATGAATGGTTAAAAAGAGGGAAAGGGATAACATTGTACTTGTAGGCCACTTTCATGTAATAAGAGTCTCATGACACTTAATAGTTACTTGAGCACGAAGTTATGGTTTCTCCTGTTTCTATAACCAAGGGTTTCCCCTTCTTTTGTAACTCATGACTTGATCAATACAATTAACAACCTACATTGTAAGACCTCTTCCTTGATAATCAATATTTGGATCTCCTAAACATTGTTTTTCTTTGTTTTTCATTTTATACTTATTTGGGGTTTATTGTTATTTTATTTCTTCTTGTACTATTGTAGTTGCAATAGTAGTGCGACTTTAACCAATGCATACAAATTGGTTTACGAGCTACAAGGCTTTATCCTGTTGTCATTTTCTACTTATTTGGGGTTTATTGTTATTTTATTTCTTCTTGTACTATTGTAGTTGCAATAGTAGTGCAGCTTTGTATGCATAGAAATTGGTTTACAAGCTACAACGCTGAGATTTTGGCAAAATGTAATCAAACTTCGAATGTTGATAAATACAAAGAATCACGAAAAATAATCACTTGGTGATTCTAAATGACATTTTTTCACATGACAACTTGCAAGACTAAGGCAGGTCGAGAAAATGATAGAAAGACAAAATGCAATCCCTATGACTTTGAAGGTGATGTCGGAATGCATACATGGATGAGAAAGATCACAAGAAGAAAGGTGAATTATAGAATGCATGTGGTGTCATAAGTGAATTGTAGAATGCATGTGGGGTCATTACAGAGGCATCATGTCATTATGTCAAGGATATAAATATAAAGGGGTGTAAAAAATGTTAATGAAAAAATAGATACCTACAATATCTAGTGAAGTTAGGGGTTTTTTAATTGGGAAAATGCAATGGGTTAGTATTGGTAGGGGGTTAAATAAAGTGATTTTTAGAGACATTTTCCAATATGTAGTCAAATTAAGGGTGTTGTTTAGTATGCCATGAACGCACATGCTATGCCATAGTTTAATTTAGTGACACCCCCGTGGACCCAATGCATCGCGCTGGTTATATGCACCGTGCCCACAAACTTGCACGACTCTGTTGTGATTTTTCTCTCTTTGTTCAACACGGCCCTTTCTTGCTCACTCTCTCTTCTTGGAATACAAATGAACCCTTTGAAACATGAAAATGACTTATATACCAAAGGCTTTTAATTTTCCACTCTAAAACCCACTTTTGTAATGTTACCTTTGACACTTTTTTTTTAAACTCTGTTTTAGGCAGTTTGCTGCATTTTGCCTCTGATTAACTAAATGACTTGCTTTTTGTTTGCCTTGCAGGGTTGTTGAAGTTTGAAAAGGTGACCAGGGTTGCCATTGACTTATTTACACATGATAGAACTTGAAATTACATCAAAATTATACATAAAAAGATAAAATACTCTATTTTTTCTCAAAACAGAGTTTTGAGGAAAAATACATTTCTAGGCATATGATGATGAAACTTATTTAGTACTGGAACTTTATTCAACCTCCTCATGCGCCTGCTGACCATTATTGGGCATTTTGAAGACCTTATCGATGAAACCCTAGACCTAATGGGACTGAAAACCCTAGAAATGACTCTTACAAATTTAAGGACAAAAAGTGAGTGCAGATGATCTGGATGAAAGGAAATAGGCCATCAGGTAAAGGACACGAGGGAAAATGTATAAAAAGCCACTACCATTAGATGATCCATGCTCCTAATGGAATGCAGCTGACTGAGCGAGACACCTAATATGCAATGCAACAAGAGAATTTTGATCACTGACGGAGGGATGAAGATACCGACACTAATAGAATAAATAGTCCAAAGAAAAGGAAAACCTCCCAGAGCAACTAGCAAGCCCATTGCCCATTACAAATATCTGATTTTGTCCTTGAGGCTTTTCAAAGCCCAAGGCACAAAATATCTATGAAAATATCTTAAAAATGCTAAAAAAGGAAAATGAATTGACTTTTCCCAACTGAAAATGGCCAAAAAAGGCTAAACGCACGTTTGGAAAAGCCACTTCAGAAAACTGCATTTTTTACAAAAATGCATCAGAAATATAGCAGCAGAAAATTCCCTGTCTTGTGGGCAACTTTTGAAGGACCTCCTGATTTCGAAACAAGGCCCGTGATGGCTCGTTAGAAAGCTATGGATGTCTAGTTTCTGATAATATTTTTTTTTCCCAAAACTGATCATTAGAAGTCTATGAAAAACTGACCTGTGTGGAAAAACGCAGAAATTAGCCCTTGCTGATAAGTGAGGCAGAGTGTCGAAAAAGTGACTATTTTTCGCCTCTTTGGGGGACCAAAAAATCTTCAATTTATGTGGAATTTTATGAGTAGATGCCCCTGAATTTAATTCATCCAATGATACCACTTTCAACCTCTGAGGATGCTGCAAACAAAAATGGCGATGCCCATGATTTTATGCAAATAAGCCTAAAAATATCAAAAAACAAAAACTTGTCGAAATATGCCCAATTTTGGAAAGCAAGTTCTTCATGGGTTTTTAGAAACATGTAGAGAAGCGAAGGAAAAATTTTCAAGCTTTGATGTGCCTTTCCCCACTTTTTCTACCAGGTGCCCTCTTTGGGAAATTTTGAGTTTTTCTTGGTTTTCTTCCTTGTTGTTTGGCATTTTAGCTTTGGCGAAGAAGTTATGGCCCCTTGCCTTGGAGAGGCAGCTAGCACATACTTTGGAGAATTCCCTTCATGCTCTATGTTTTGTGTTTTCTTGCCCTCATCATTGCTTGCTTAAGGGTTGTCTTATCTATCCTTGTCACTGCTTTCTTCATGACTGTCATGCTCTTCCCCTTCACTATTTTGTTGCCCATCACTTTTCTCTTTATCATCACTATGATTCTTGCCACTTTTCCCTTCCTTACTATCATGTTTGGACCCTTTTCCTCATTCCTCATCATCACTAGTTTGCTTAGATTTCTATTTTTTGACTTACCAAGATAAATTGATTAAGTGATCACTGAAATAAGTTTTCAACCAACACACATTTTCCTCTTTGCAGATCACTCTTATTCATTGAGTTTAGAAAAAAATTATTTATTGAATGAAAAAAAAGTCACCTCTTCAATATTGTGTTTGAGCCAAGGGGCCTTTGAAAAACTCTACTTTTCCTTCTAGCAACAGTGTGTATTCTTAGCTATTTTATAGCACAAAAGAGACTTTCAAATTGGCACATGAAACCCTCATTCCTTTCACTATTTCCTCCATGACTGCTATGTTGACTGCCACTTTGATCATCATTACTTTGCTCATTTTGAGGGCTGTCAGGTTCTTCCTTTTTAGTATCTCCTCCATTCCTGTTAGCTGAGTATGATAGTGGATTTGTCATCTGGTTACTGTGAGTTGCTATGATAGTTGGTGGAGTGAGTACACAACATGAATGAATATGCTTTAAACTAGGTATTAAACATTACCCATCAAGCACCAAGTTCAAAAATAAAAAATAAAAGAAAACAAGCTTGAGATGTACTCAACCTTCTAATTTAGAAAATTTTCTTTGAACCACATCACACATCACGAGTCAAAATCATGGATTGACCTTCCATATTTCAGCAGAGAGGTTCTTCATAGTGCTGCAGGCTACAAATTGCTGTTGTTTTTCCTTTTATTTATGTTATACTTTCCACTCAACCTCAGCTCCTTTAACCAATAAATAAATACCTTAATGAGGGAAATGTGAGGAATGTTTGAAAGCAACATCAATACCTTTGCAGTTCTTATGGAGAAAATTGTAAGCAAAATCAATGGCAAATTTCTTCAATATGGAGGGTGTCTTTAGGCTTTCATATGTGAGTTTCCTAATAAGTATGCAACATCTGCTTCCCTGGCTTGAAACGAGATCTATAGGCTCTTGTCTCACTCTTGGATCTATATTAGGGCTCTTGAGTAATTCATACCTGACTTCTTTTTCATTGGTGTAAAAGAAACTGTCTCATATGATCTAACATGAAACTTGTGCACTGGGGATCGTTCATTCTCCTGACCTAAAAGAACTGTCTTCATCATAGAATCAATTGATGTACTGAATACTGCCATCTTAGCAGTGCTACACATTTCAGTGTTATAATCAAGCGAATTATCCTCATGGTCTTTCTGTATAAATTCGCTAATGTTTTGAACTATCTGATTTCTCAAAGTCATAGCTCTCTTGATGAACATCCTTGTTTAAAATATAATTTTGGTGCCTTTGGTGACCCTTTGAAAATCTGTGTTGCTGGTGGCCCGGGCGCCTGGGTGGTGGGCCGTTCAGGGGTGACCCGGGCAGTGTTGAAAACAGAGGTTTAGAGGTGGTCAAGAGGGCTGCAAGTGCATATAGTGATAGTGGATAACGAGCATGTTGCAATGCAGGTGAGAGGGGTTTTTTTCATGCCTTGATGGCTTTGAAATAGGCAAGAAACACTTGGGCACTGGCATTCAGGAGCAACCAGGCGTTCATGAGTAACCAGGCGTCGGGCCGTTCAGAGTTGGGCGGTGCAGAGGTGAAAAAAGGGAAATCCCATGGTTGATAATGTAAATTAAGGGTATTAAAAACACATGGCAGGTGAAAGGGTGGCTTACCGTGGCTTGGACAGGCAAATTGAGGTGTTTGAAGCTCGGGCACAGCGTTCAACAAAATGTTCCAGGCCTTTCAGGTGTGAACATGTTGTGTTCAGAGGAGGTTGGACGCCAGGCATAGGCATGCCGCGCCTTTCTATAGGCGCGCCACGCCTATGAAGAAAGCCTTTTAAAAGCAACCTACAGGCCTGTTGCGCACAAATACAAGCATGTCACGCATTCCTTCCAGCTTGAAAATGGCTTCTCTTTTGTTCAATACCTATTTTTTTGTGTTCTCTGGTAATTCATCCTTCAACTGTGATTAAAAAAATTTAGAGTCATGCCTACACGACGAATAGCTATTAATTGTAGCTAGGCAAGGAAAGAATTTTCTGCTGTATCTATTTTGTTAAAATTAATATTATCTTGACTGTGGAAAATTTCATATGAATCTGTAAGAGAACTCTTGGCATCCAACATTGTGTTTAAAGCAAAATTTGGAGATGTTAGCTCTGATGAAAAGATAGAACTAGTAGGCCATTCATAATGAAGCAACATACCATTTATTAGACCTAAGAGAATATAAAGATGATCAAACAGAGCAAGTCTCACATCCTGTGGTACACACCCACTGACGGCAGTGCCCATTTTATTTGTTAGTGAAATGGACCCAACAACAAGGGATGTAAAATTCTCCCCAGGTACCATTGACAAAATCTCCACAGAGGGCTTATGTGTGCCAACTACACAAATTTTTCCAATCTCAACTCCATCTGGAAATATACCATGTGAATTGTCTTCTATCAAACCCACAATAGAAGCTGGCACAAAACTAGGGCCAGTTTTTTCTTGAGGTATAGATATGCAGGATACCTCAACCTGAAGTTGTACCTTCTGAATTTCATAAAGCTCATGACCTCCAGATGATGAGGTCCTTATACCAAGCATAAGAAAAACGCCTGGAGAAGACAATGCCAAAATTATTGTTCTCCAAGAACACTGTTACTGATGAAATAGGTAACCTGACCTCAAAGCGAGAACTCTAGCCCAAAAAGTCTCAAAAAACATGAAAAAACACCCCAAAAACAAAAAGTGTGTCTTCCAGAACGCACTTGGTTTTTTTTGAAGGTCAAATTTCAACATTTTATAAAATTATGCTAAAAACAAAATTGTTTATTGAAAAAAGGATTGAAAAAACACCCTCAAAACAAAACCAGTTGATGCTGGAATAACAAAAAAAAAATTGTGTCATAATTTTGACACTTGTAACAATGGAATTAAAGACAACATATTAGGATATTTTTAAAATCGTAAATTTCTAACATTTTTGATAGATAATGTTAAAGATAAACAAATACATGTCTGAAGGGCTTAATTTTCGATCAATTTTCATCAATGTTGTTAAACATAAAATATCTTGACTCTAAACAACCCCAAAATTGTAATTATTGTCAACCATAACATTAAAGATAAAATTTGGTAGCGCATAAAAACCTTAATGACAAGTTGTAAATCTAAAGTTTTTCAATCTTAATTTTTCAACATACTTGAGCAATGAAATTATGGAGAAATTATAAGAATTAAACAATTTAAAAAAATGAACAAGTAAATGAAAAAATTAGCATTGAACAGAAACAAGTAAGAGTAATTTTAATTTTAAAGGATAAAAACTTATCTTTTTTCAAATCTTAGCATAAGACAAATTTAAATCTAATTTCAACCAAAACCTAAAAATCAAGCATCAAAACAAAGTGTTCCCTTTCAATGATACATATAATTATTAAAAATTTTAAAAGTATCTTATACCAAATGGTAACAATACATAATATCATAGTAATATCACTGCATAATCTAAAAATTCAACATTAGTTTCTATTTTCTATTTTACTTATAATTAAAATATCAACATTGGTACATTGAATATAACATAAATTATTTTTTTGTAATTCATTGTTGCATTGTCGATATTATAAAAGAGATGAATTCTTCATAATTAAAACATATAATCCAACAAACATAGAAATGTCTCATAACTTCATGAAAAATGAGATGGAAGTCAAAATTTTTATTTCAAGTTATCATGCAAACATCAATTACATAAAAGTGTCTTAGATAGTTATTCAAAATCAACCATAGGTTTTGGCACACCATCATAACCTACATCTTCAGAGGAATGGCTAGATGCATATGAAGATGATCCATATTCTTCTCTTTCATCAACTAGTGCTCCATCTGAGTCAACATGCATGCCCACCATTTCGGAGTTCAAAAGTCTTGTAGATCTACGTCTACATTTTGCGAGTCCCATCTCAACGAGTAATTGTTCGGTAGCAATTTCTTCAAAATATTTATGGTGCACGTAAATCGAAGAGTTCCTCGCTTTGTCAAATTGAAATCATACATAAGTATATCAACATCCTCCAATTTTAAGACATCTATGCGGCGACGATTTATATTTGTGCCCTTTCTTTTTCTCTTTCTGCCAATTCTTTTTTCCACTACCATCTCTGTCTTGTACACACGATTGAAAGGGTGGGTACTTGTGGCATACCAATGTACATCAACAGCTGTAATCTCTTCATTTTCTTTAATGACCTTTATAACCTTGGCAATCCAGAATGGATAGCCAAGTGGATATTCATCTGCTAACACTTTGCTATCATGCAACCCTCCTTAAGATCCTTCACGGAACCCCTATAAAGGTCTTCCATGGCTTCACGTTGTGCACGTGATCTTCTAGAACCAATATAGATTTCTCTTTCCTCTACCTGTGGGGAATTAATAATAACTTGAGGCTGTTGTTGTTCAACATTGTGTGTTTCTTGATGTTAATGTTCATTTGACATATTTTGTGGCCAAAGCAAATGAGTCTTCAAAAGCGTATCCTCATTTATTGATCTTGAAATCATATCACTTTGATTGCTGAAAAAAATACTCCCACCAAAGCTGAATCGGCAACATCGAAGTACTCATATGTATCTCTAATACATCTTTTAATTTCCTCTAGACATTCGAACAATTTATGTCTCTCTTAACGCCTTCGTGCATTATGGAGTTCGACGAAACGATCTGTAATAACAATATCTTTGATGAAAATATTGGACGCTCCGGAATGAACTTCAAAAATGCTAAACACGATGATGGTCCCCATTCTTCAACGAGTTGAATACTTCTTGCCCCATATAAGTGTTATCCCATCAATTTTTTTTGATACGAAATTGATGCTTTGGAAGCTAATGTCGTTAAGTTGTTCAATGCATTTCTCCTCACCATGCAATCCAAAAATAAACCTTCGCATGTCAATAGTTTCTTCCAACACATGAAAAAACGAGGCTCTGGAATGTACGATTTCTTAATACATTCAATTAATGATGGCAGGCTCCCAACACCTTTCCTCCTCAATGTTCTTGAAAAACGATCGAACATTTGATCAATATGATCATGAGTATGCCCAACAAGAAGGAAACCAACCTTTATCTTTTTTAAAAAATCCCTAATTCAACGAGCATGTTTAGATACCCAAAAAGAACTTGATTTTTGTTCTCACGACTTGTGTTGTCTAATTGTAAATAAAAAACTTCGAGGGAAGAATCCCGGACCAATGAGTAACCACATCGTGGATTATAGTTATGGTCAGATTTGCATCATTGTGAATATTTTGAGTTGTGAAGAAAACTCTTGGAAACATCTTCTCATTAAATACCATACAACCAACCAAGTGAACTGAATGAAATTTTCCTCCTATAATTTTTTTGGCATGCAGACAAAATGTGGAAGAAGTGTTTTCTTTTGGTCCATACCATCAATTATCAATCCCAGATATTTATTTGGATGATCATAATACTTCTTTCGACGTTTATACAACTTTTGCCTTTCACTTGTTTACTAATTGCGATGGTCTTGAAGTTCTTTGACAACAGAATCTGTACATAAAATAAAAAAAACATATGAATAAATATATTTTCATAGTTGATAAGTATCAAATTTTAAGAAACAATGTTTTGAACACATACCTCTTTCTGCCCCTTGACATTTATCTCTTTTTTTCTTTAAGAGAAGCACATGTCGTCGCAAATCCCCATCCTTGTCTTCTTAGGAATATGAACATTGTTGAATTCAATTTTCCATATCCTTGTAAAATAAGAATATGTAATAAAATTACCAATTCCTTCAACAACGTCTGCATAATCTTTGTATAACATGAATATTTCTCGTCTCGAGAAATTATTTGGAATATGTATTTTGTCTTATTTGGCATACACTCTCCATGATTTGAAAAGAATTCTTTCATCCATGTCTTAGCAGTATTTGCAAACGGCCCCACCTCCCATTTATAACATGCTTCTGAATAATATGTGGGATCCCTTTCCAATCTATCCTGGATTCTTGACAAACGACAATTACCAATTGAATGCAACATTTTGAATGCCTTTCTGCAAAGCAATATATTCCTAGTATGATAATCATAACCTGCTAGTGTAGATTGCATGCAACCCACTAAATATGAATTTTCCATGCTTTTATTCATTGACATATATGTTTTTCTTTTCTCCAAAACAAAGTTGAAATCCATATTTTTCAAGCAATCCCTTCGAAAACATTCACTTGAAATCAAATGAACGATAGAACTTCTTTTTGTGAGATATTTTTTCCTTGCCCTTGTATAACTGGAATGCTTTGGATTGATATGAAAAGGTCTACTCCTACTCCTAGTTTCAATATTTGCTTGCAACGGCTTCATCATTCCATCATCCTTTGTAAAAGTTGTTTCATCACCATTAGGAGGAATATTATCCCCACTATCATCATCCTCAACATAGTTAAGAAATTCATCAACATCATTGTCTGAAAAATTTTTCTTTACCATCATCAGTTGAAGAAAACATTTCACAAGAATCATCGGCACTTTTGTAACCCCCACTCAAAAGAAATTCTTCACCATCTTGACCCATGCTTTCAAATTCTTCTCTAGGAGGGTTCAATTCTTAATCACCATGAGTGTCATTGAAATGGTCACTTGGAGAAAAAACAATATTCAGACCTGTGCCTCTAAAATTATCATTTGCAAGAAACTCTTCATCCTCCCCTTCCTCAGTGGTGCTCTCATAATCCTTAGGATTAGGCATAAGTGGAAGCTTTGAATTTGTATTCACTAGAATTTCTTCATCCTGCCCCTCCCCCTTCCTCACCGAAGCTTTCATAATCCTTAGGATTAGGAATAAGTGAATGCCTTGAATCTATATTTATTGGAAATTCTTCATCCCCCCCTTCATCGATGGTTAAATTATAATCGTTATGATTAGGATGAAGTGAAAATTTTAGCTTTGGAAATTCATCCCCGTCTTCATCGGTGGCTTTCGGCATAATCCTTAGGATTAGGACAAAGTAGATATATTGACAGCTGCAAATTCTTCATTCCCCTCTTCCTCGGTGGTGTTGACATAATTCTTAGGCTTAGGACGAAGTGCATATTTTGACTCTGCAAATTCTTCATTCCCCTCTTCATCCATGGTGCTGACATAATCCTTAGGATTAAGACGAAGTAGAAATTTTGACTGCGGAATTTTTTTGTCCCCCCTCTTCATCGGTGGTGCTTGCATAATCCTTAGGATTGGGACGGAGTGGATATTTTGATGCCGTAAATTTTTTCATTTCCCTCTTCATCGGTGGTCTTTGGCATAATCCTTAGGATTGGGACGAAGTGGATGTTTTGACTCTAAAACATTATCATTCCCCTCTTCATCGGTGGTGCTCACATAATCCTTACGATTAGGATGAATTTGATATTTTGACTACGGAAATTTTTACATCCCCCTTTTCATCGGTGGTGCTTGGCATACTCCTTAGGATTAGGACGAGTGGATATTTTGACTCTATAGATTCTTCATTCCCCTCTTCATTTGTTGTTCTCGCATAATCCTTATGATTAAGCTAAAGTGGATATTCTTCATCTCCCTCTTCATCAATGGTGTCCTCATAATCCTTGGGATTAGGACGAAGTGAAAATTTTGACTCGCGAATTCTTCATCATGCCCTTCATCATCGTTGCTTTCATAATCCTTAGGATTAAGAGTAAGTGGTATAGCTGGCGCTTGATTTACGATAGATTTCATTTTGCTGCACCTCATCAATTTTGTTCTCATTATCTTTAGGATAACGACCAAGTCGATTTTTTGACTCTCTATTCATGGTGAACGAACTCTCGTTATATTCATCACTACGAATAGAGTTGTTGCGTGATGAAGATGTTGATGTTGTACAAATAAAAACTTTGCTATCAGAAGAAACCATTGCTTTCAACAAGAATAGGTTGAATGATACAAATTCCTCTCCCACTTACAATATATAGCTTAAAGACTAAAAATTTCTCTCCAAATTTTCCCTCCAAAAAAAATTCGTGAAAAAAATTTCCCTCCAAAATTTCCCCCCCCAAAAAAATTTGCGAAAAAACTTTCCCTCCAAAATTTTCATTTCAAATATTTGGTACAAATATTAGTCAAAAAAATGTATTTAACATTTTTTTTAATAAACTATTTTTGTTGAAATATTTTACCAATATTTATATTCAAAATATCCACAAAATATTTCTATCATGGATGCCTTCCAAACTAAAATAATGTTTTTATTTCAATGATTTAACATTGACTAGATGTAAGTATTAACTATAATATTACTATAATACCTACATGCAAATATTAACTATTTTAACTATAATGACTACATGTAAATATTTTAAATTTTAAACTTATGTTATATTCATCTAAAATATATTTCAAAATTTATTAATAAACTGTTGGTCTTCAAATATTTCACCATACTTTCTATTCAAAATATCCACAAAATATTTCTTTCATGCATGTCTTCGAAACTAAAATAATTTTTTTATTTGAATGGTTTAAGATTGACTACATGAAAATATTTACAAAAATAACAACATGTAAATGTTAACTATTTAAACTATAATATTAACTATAATTCACCACATGTAAATATTTTAAATTTTAAAATTTAATCCCATGATATTAAACATTGATTACATGTAAATATTAACTATGATAACTAAATGCAAATATTAACTATTTTATCTATATTATTAACTATAATTAATTACATGTAAGTATTTCATATTTTAATTTTTAATCTGAGATTATATTTGAATTATTCAACATTCAGTACAAGTAAATATTAAATAAAATATTAACTATGATAACTACATGTAAATAATAAGTATTTTAACTATAGTATGAATTATAATAAAATAAATGTAAATATTTTAAATTTGAAATTTTAATCCCACATTCGTTAAACAGTAAACCAATCAGACAATATTTGTTATATAATAGGAATGATTGTTTCTATTAATCACATCACATCAAGTTTTCTGGTATTTGTTAGAGCAAATTTCTGGAGGTGTTGCGTTAGCATTGGTAACTTCGTGGAGGCATTGCATTGGCATTGGAAGTGTTGTGTCACTATTGGTAATTTTGTGGAGGTGTTGCATTAGCATTGGTAACTTTGTGAAGGCATTGCATTGGCATTGGAGGCATTGTGTTGCTATTCGTAATTTTGTGGAGGCGTTGTCTTTGGCATTGGTGACAACAACTTTTTGCATTTCAAAAGGTTAGTTTTTCCTTCTATTCTGTCAATTTAAAGACGATTTTGGGGAAAATCTGTTTTTTCTATAGGTTTTTTTGTGTACAAAAACTACTTTTTTAAAGGTTTTTAGGTTCAAAAACCTTAATTTTTTTTATATTTTTTTAGTGAAGAAAATGCAAAAAGAACTAATTTTTTTTAGGGTTTTAAGAACAAAAAATTTAGAATTTTTTTATTTCTATTTTTTTAAAACTTATAGGTTCATCTAGACAGAAAAAATCCATAAAACGACCATGCACATAAAAAAAAATAGTAATATTATAACATTTTTTTATTTGTTTTTTTTTATCATAAATATATCAGTGGTTTCATTATTTAATGTTGAGAAATTTTTTGATTTTATATTCTATTTTATTTTATCTTTTTAATTTTAAATCTTAGTTTTATTCTTTTTAATTTTAAATATTCGTTTTTTTTTCTTTATTGTTTTGTATATATATATATATTGTATATATATATATATATATATATATATATATATATATATATATATATATATATTTTATTTAATTGATTGTGATATAGTTAATTTATTGTATTGTTATATTAAAACAAATGTTTTATTTATTTATTTATTATATTGTATTGTTTTTTTCTTTTAATTATATAATGTTTAGAAACAAGACATAATTGTTATTTAATAAATTTTTTTTAAATATATATTTGTTATATTTTGATATTTTTAACAATTTTTTTTAATTAAATAATGTTTTAATAATTATTTATTAATTATATTATATTAAAAAAAAATTAAAAACGAAATTTAAAAAAAAAAAAAAATTTAAATAAAAATTATAAAATTTAAAAAAAAAAAATTCATGCGTTGTCGTTTGACTGTGCCCGCGGGGCGCCAGAGGCCGGCCGGGCGGCGCCACAGGGGTGGCCCAGTCGGCCTCAGGGCCCCCACCCAGCCGAGGCCCTAAGGCCGGTTGGGCCGCCCCCGTGGCGCTGCCCAGCCGGCCTCTGGTGCCCCACGGGCACGGTCAAAAGACAGCGCATGATTTTATATTTTTATATTTTTATTTTTTATTTTTTAATTTTGTTTTTTAATTTTCTTTCATAAAACATTTTTTAATTTTGGTTTTTTTTAATTTTAATTTTTTTAATTTTGTTTTTTTAAATTTTTGATTTTGATGTAATTTGTTTTAATAAAACAATACAAAATTAATAAACATGGTTATATATAAAAATAACAAAAAAATTTGTTATATAATATAATAAAAACATTGTTATATAATAATTGTTAAAAATATCAAAATATAACAAAAAAAAATATAAATAAATAAATAAATTTTAATATAACAATATAATAAATTAATAGAAAAAAAGCTATATAACAATACAATAAAAAAAAATAAAAAAAATATAATATTATAACATTTGTTTTTAACATTTAAATATTTAAATTTTTTTTTTTTAAATTTAAATTTAAGTATTAAAACAACATTATAATTTTTTTTTCTTTTATTTTGTTTAATTGCTTTTATTTTATTTTGTTTATTTTTATTTAATTACTATGTAATGTGAAATGGAAATTTGTAATTTTAAAATATATTAAAAGGTTATAAAAATTTATAAACTTTTATATTAATTTTTTATAATTTATAATTTATAATTTTTTATTTAATTGCTATGTAAAGTAAAATAAAATTTTCTTTTATTTTGTTTATTTTTATTCAATTTCTAAATAATGTAAAATTAAATTTTAAAATTTTAAAATATATTAAAAGATTATAAGTTTTTTTAATAAAATCATTGCCTTAAAAAAAATAAAATTTAATTTTAACATTTGTTATAAATAGTTAGTAATTTTTTTGTTTTTTTTAAATATTAAACAAAAAATGAAATTTGAAAATAATAATTTATTTTTAAAAAAAAATTTATACAATTTAAACACATTTTTAATTTTTTTATAAAATGTATTCAAAACCTATTATATAGATATATATATACATATGATTTATAATATTTTGTTTTTAAATGAAAATTTTTATAGTTAATTTTACTGCTTTAATTTCAAGCTATTTAGTTTTAGAAATAAATTTTGTTTATTAAATTTATTTTATCCACAATATTTTTCCATTAAATATATATATATTATCAGGAAAATGGCATCAAAAAATATTTACGTGAATGTTTACGCACCTAGAGCGGCGGCTCCCAAATCTACGGATGTAGCTCGATGCACTATGGATACAACTCCCAAATCTAAAGTTGCGGTTGGACGCACTATGGACATTGTTGGATGCAATAAGGACATTGTTGCACACACTAATAAAAGTCAAGCAAGTGGGAGCACCGGGTTCATTAAATCTTATTTACGATTGGAAGAACGTCGAGGAAATAGATAAAGCGATTTCTCATGGTATCTTGAAGACAGTGAAACGGAGGCCGATATACACATCTATCGATTTGTGGTATGATTGAATTAAATGAGCCATATGATGTGATGGGCGGAGTACGAGACATATGTATGGTCCCGAATACAAACACTATTTATGTTCTTGCAAGGAAGGCTCGGACACGTGAGAAGATTAGATATCGTCTATCAATCGTCAAGTATGACACGGATGAAATATCTTCAAAATTTTACGAAGAAATATCAAGTAACATTGCAAATAACATTGTAAGTATGCTTACTTTTATTTCCTCTATGCATTATTGTAAGGATGATTCAATTTTTTTTATAAATTATTGATCATTGACATGCTTTATTTTGTTTCATAGGATTTTTGTTCCGAGTCTTTTAAACATGTTTGAAGGTATTTATATGTTGGTGCCAAATGTTATGGATGTGATCAAAACTTTCCACAAAGACAAAGCGAGAGGAAAGGAGATTGAAGCAAAGAGCAATAGCTCGTGACAACGCTATGATACAAAGAGGGGATCAACCAAGAGTCACTAAGGTGGGTCAATCTAGTATACTTAAACATATTTCTTTTGAAGGTGTCGAACATGAAACGAGAAAATTATGATAGAATTAGTGAGCGAGGAGATTAGAGCTTGTTGTGCAAAAGGAGAAAATGGATCGGACACCAAAAAAGAAAAAATTGCCAAAGATGTCTCTCTTTTACCTCATGAAGAAGAGCTTGTTTATAAAAAAAGCGATATGTTTATCCAATAATACTAGGAAATCAAATATTGGTGAACCTGTAAAGTTCGTGAGTAGCAATGAAGAACAAATTGAAAGCTCTCACGGAAGCGAGAGAAATCATAACACCGAGTCTTTGAGTTAGAGGATGGAATTATTAAAACAAAATAAAATGTTATTCGACAAGAGTTGAGGAAGAATAAATTAATTCTTGGTGGACAAACATTTGAGCTTAATGTTAACCAATTTTATGGCCCGGATGAAGGAAAAATCTCAATATCAAATTAGAAAGGCCCATCACCTACATGTACATAATCGCGAAAAACATTGTTCAGGTTCAATCCATATGCGCATGTGGTGGATTATGTGGTTCTTGTCGATCCATGTCGGCTTCCCAACAAACAAGCATTTGAAAAGACAAAATGTTTTGATTATAAATATTATGTAATTGGAGGGAACCATTCGATAGAGGCTAAGAGACAATTGATTGCAGAATATCCCAATAACTATCTTTTTCAAACAGATGAAATGCATCATTTACGTTGGCTTAACAGAAATAGAATCAAAGTTATTGGCATGGGATCATAATGCGGATAATGAGTACAGAATGAAAATGACTTTCATCCAAAGGGTCGGATTTATTCATAATGAATTCATAGAAAAATGTGGCGGGGGATAAGACACAAGTTAGTGTAGCATTTCGAAAGGAATGTTTAATGGAAACATGTTATCAAATTGATGAAAAAAAAAGCAAAAGATGGAAAATTGAATACAAATTTCTTTAGAGGCACGAGATAACATTTTTCGATTGACATTTTAGAATTGGGGAGGTATGGGATTTGATTGATGAGATTTTTTGATCGGTGGGAGAATATTTCCATAAAAAAATCAGAAGGTTAGAAAGAGTAAACCCATAATATGTACCAACGATAAGGGGGGTCTTGAAATGAAGCGACTTCTAGAGTATATGAATATCACACCTTGGAGAACAATGCAAGGTGTGAAGGATGATAAATTAGTCAAATCGAGTATTAGCCCGTGTGAAGTCGGGTGAATTATCAATGGAAGAAATGTGTGCGAAATTTCAAAAGTAAGTTTCTTGAATTATTTCTTATTTTTCTTTCATTATAATTTTTCTTTTAAATAAAACATAATGATGTTGGTAGAATTTGTTATACATGTCGAGTATATTAACGCTTTTAACTTGATTTATTCGGTCGAAATTTTTTTTATGAAAATACAAGAACACATGGTTAAAATGTTGAATGAAGACGAGTTGGGATGATGTTGTACGCAACTAACCGAAGCAAGTTCTACATCAACACTAAAAGAGATTTTATATTGCATTCAATAAGGTATGTTGATTTATAAATTCATTTTATTCATATTTAAACTATTTTTATTTTATTATATATATATATATATATATATATATATATATATATATATATGTGTGTGTGTCATTAAAGATGTCGAAGAAGGATGGAAATGGAGTACCAGATACTTTCAAAAGCATTATTGAAAAAAATTAAGATGGAGAACATGAGAAGGAAGCATCTTATGAATGTTGAACTTGATCCTACTCTTAATCATTACATT
This sequence comes from Pinus albicaulis, assembly GCA_034641835.2. NCBI lineage: Eukaryota > Viridiplantae > Streptophyta > Pinopsida > Pinales > Pinaceae > Pinus > Pinus albicaulis. The sequence goes on from CM076581.1 coordinate 673,663,769, forward strand.
TGGAATGGGCTCGACGATTGTCCAATATCAAATAATACAAGGTGACTGTGAAGACATTGCATCACTAATACCTAAAAGGGAATATGGCTTAGTTATTGCCAGATATTCCTCATGGTTTCAATTTCCCAGACATTGAATATGATGGAGAACCATATAATTATGAAGCTTTTAGTAAAGTGGTTACGGGTTTTCAAGAAGTGACAACATCACCACTTTGGCGATTTGTGACATTTCATTTAGACACACAGTTTCCAATTTTATTAACAAGCTTCAAGGGTAAAGCAAACTCAAGGATGCAACTTACAGGGTAAGACTTTGAAATTCTATGCTTGATTCCCCCTAAATTTTTTTATTCATGTAAAATTTAATTGAACTTTTACTATGTTATGTTACAGGCAAAAGTAAAATATTGTTTCTTCCGAAGATCAGCCTATTATAAATGATTGTGAGTTCATCCATGTTGAATGTTGGACAAAAGACGATAGCTATAAGCATATTATTATGAATCGAGTAGATGGGAAGAGTCATAGTCAAGTATTGGTTTATGATGCAGTTGTAAGAAAACTAACATATGAGGATAAATATGCAAAAGGAGATATAGCTAACATTTATCAAAAAACCACAAGCATTGATTAAATATCTTATAGATCTATGTTCAAATGAAGGAGAATGGGTTTTGGATTTATTCTCGAGGTTCGGGTAAGTTTTATTATACAAATTTAAATTTAAATATTGTCTTTTTTTACTTTTTATGTCTCCATACTAATTTTCTTACTTACTTTTTTTTGTGCTTGATGATTAGGTACAACACTAGCATGTTGCCTACTAAAAGGAAGAAATTGCATTTGCCATTAAGAAAGACCCAGTTCAATGCAAATTTATTCAACAAAGAATTAACGCTCTTAAATTCCTTCCGGATGCGAAGCAAGAAGTTGGTTTGAGGAAAGGAGATTTTAATGAATCACGTGTGGCAAAAAAAACAAAGGAACCTCAAACACCATTATATGGAATGATTGGAAAGGGACACTTTGGAAGATTTGCTGACATGAAAGATCCATTAGAAGACGACAATGATCAAAATGAAGAAGAAAATGTTGCGGAAGAAGCCATCAATGCTCAGTTCTAGATGATGTTGAAGATGTATTAGTTGATATTGTTGATGATTTTTAAGTTATGCTTGCAAACAAAGCTTATTTTTTAGAACTATTAATCGGTTTTACTTGTAATGTTTAGACTTTGATATTTTATGAGAACAACCCTTTTTTTTTGCAAAAAAACATGTGATTGCTATTATTTTTTGACATAAAATTGAATAAAAATGTTAGTTTCTTAAGTTTTTTTTGTTAAGATTCTCCCAAAAAAATTAGTTTATTTAACATGTTTTTTTCCAACAAAAAGTCTGTAAAAGTGTATTTTTTTGCATTGTATTTATATTGAAAAAATTGTATTTTTTTTGTCATATGGTTCAAAATATTGGTTTTTTAGCGATAATTTTTTGATGTGCATTGAAAAATTATTTAACAATACATAAAAATGTAGAAAATATAAGCTTTATAATATTGACCCTTTTTCCATCTTTTATGTATGTGAAAAAGTGAAGATATCATTACAAGTTTTTTTTTTTTAAAAAAAATTATTTTTTTATTTTTAAAACACAAGTACATAAATGCACTTAAAAATAAACATCTCATAGAAGAAGAAGACATTAGAAAATATATAGTGTCAAAATCAATCCTATAAAAAAAACGTTGGTGATGATACACCACAACTATTCAAAATCAACATAAAAAACATCACTTATTAATTAACAAAATGAAAAAAACTTAAAGTGCCAAAAACATGCTCAATTTTTTTTTTCTTGATTCTGTATCGCCACTTTTTCAAAATCAGGTGTTTCTCTTGATACATTGTTCAAGGTTACCTATTTCATCGGTAACATTGTTCAAGCAATTTCTGCTAGACTGATACTTAAGTTTTTTCGGCCTCCATGATGTGCATAAGGGAACTGAGAGATCTAGACCTGCTGGATGAGCAGCTGTTGTTGGGGCACATAGGCATACTTCACTTCTACACACCTGTACCACCCTTCCTTCCTCCACCAAACCACATGCCAATGTGGAAGCATTAGGATCAAAACTGACTGCATCTGTTACATCAACAAAGCTTAAACCCACCGACAAAAACACGGGTCTCCTCAATAAAGGAAATTACAAGAAAGGAATGATAAGAATCATGGTGATTTATGCGCATAGTCCAAGTGCCAGTCACACTCTAGTGTATGGGAGGTTTAATAAGTATCTTTCTCCACACTTATGCAATTTCGAATGATTCTTAAAGAGCCCTCACGACCCATGCCACAACAAGAAAACATCTGATGTTTCTTTTCATTGTGATAATCTACAAGGGAAATGTCTAAGATGGGTGCAATGTTTTGAATCAGGCTCCTGCACTCCCTCTTTAATCTTAAGAACTTGCCCATACCCCATCTCTACAAGTGCAGCAATAGAACCACCCTTGGTCCATAGCATTAACTTGCAAGGCGAGCATTTATACTGGCAATTACTTACCTTTATCTTAATCCCATCCTAAACTCCAAGTAAGAACTCTGCTATAAAAAGGTCTCCAAAATCAAGGCAAATAACTAACCTTGGATTGCCAAAGTAATCTGGTTACCAACTCCATGAGGATATAACAGGGAATGATGAGCTGAATTTTCATTGTTCACTATCAATAATGTCACCTCTACCTGCTGAATTTGTCCGTGAATCACTTAACTCTAGTAAAGAAGAAGCTGCAACACTGAAATTTCCTTCTTCATCACCTTCTTGACCTCCATAATCTTCTAAAACATTCATTTCTTCATCAACAGTAAGCCTGCTTAAACGAACACAAGAAAGGAGGTTTTCATAAACACGAGAGTAGAGGCTTTTAACACCAGCATGTCAACTCTCTGTTTCTCTGTGAAGGAGGTCTACAAATAATGAAATTTTCACCCATTTTACCATGTGTGATAGTAGAGATAGGAATTTCTTTCTGGTT